>CATNWA010006767.1:0-10470 GCA_951230385.1 Staurois parvus | reverse complement strand
CCAAATAGGTATTTAATGCACTTGTGTGTTATCTGTGTGTTGAAACTGTTGTGTGTGTTTTACTTGTAGTTCCACCGAACGAACTTATCGAATATAACAAACGAATCGAACTTACGAATTTACCGAATCTAACAAATTTATCAAGCTATCAAATCAAACCACTGTAATATAAAGAAATAAGCTACTGTATGATAAATGAAACAAGCCATTGTAAGCAGTTATATGAAGAAGATTGAAGTTATTAAAGAAGTTAACTAAAGTATTCGGTGTGCTCTTTAAACCTACTGCATCCATAGAGCGGCATTGGAGGAATTACAGAGTAAAGTCAGTCTAATTAAACAAAGAAACAGCAATTGCATAATTTTTCTAATGCCACAGCGCACAAGGCACCAAAGGGTGCTGCGCCTGCCACAGGGGATGAGTGGAAAACGGCCTTCCGCACCCGTTTCGGCCATTTCGAATACCTGGTCATGCCTTTCGGGTTGTGCAATGCGCCGGCCACCTTCCAGCACTTTGTAAACGACATCTTTAGGGACTTCCTGGATATCTTTGTCATCGTCTACTTAGACGACATTTTGATTTTCTCATCCTCCGTGGGGGAGCACAGGGTACATGTAACAAATGTTTTGGGGCGGTTGCGGCAGCATGGGTTGTACGCTAAAGCAGAGAAATGTTGCTTTGAACAGGCTAGCGTTACATTTCTGGGCCTGATCATTTCCACCACGGGGGTCGCAATGGACCCTCAGAAGGTCTCTGCGATCCTAGATTGGCCTGAACCCACGGACAGGAAAAGCGTCCAACGTTTTATCGGGTTCGCAAACTTCTACCGGAAGTTCATCAAGAACTTCTCGGGTCTGGTCTCCCCCATCACTCAGTTAACCAAGCTTGGGACGCGATTCAGATGGACGCCAGAGGCACAGGAAGCTTTTGAAGCGTTAAAGAAGTTATTTACCTCGGCACCCATTCTGGGTCATCCTGACGCCTCCCTGCCCTACATCTTAGAATTAGATGCGTCGGAGAACGCGGTTGGCTCCATCCTTTCCCAGCTAAAGGGCGCCAAGGAATTACTTCACCCAGTAGCATTCTTCTCACGGAAACTTACCCCTGCGGAGAAGAATTACGACATTGGGGATCGAGAACTACTGGCTATCAAGACCGCATTAGAAGAATGGAGGTACCTGCTGGAAGGTGCCTCACACCCCATTCTGATATTCACGGACCACAAGAACCTGGAATATCTGAGGACCACCAAACGTTTGCGCCCACGACAAGCAAGATGGGCATTGTTTTTTCTCGAGGTTCCAGTTCCACATCACATACAGGCCGGGATCAAAAAACACGAAGCCAGACGAGTTGTCACGCATGTACGAGGACGCCAAGGAGATCCCAGTACCTGACACTATTCTGCCTGCAGGAAACTTCTTGGCCCTCCAGACGAACCTTCGCTCCGAGATAATGAGAGCGTCCACAGCCATGTCTACCTCCGATGGGGCGCCCCTCCGGAACAAGGGGGGACTCCTATGGAGGGAGGACCGGATTGTGGTGCCGGAGGAAGCCCGAACCCTAGTCTTGGGACATTGCCATGACCACCCGATGGCAGGACATTTTGGCCCGGTCAAGACCCTGGAACTTCTCCGACGTTCCTTCAGGTGGCCAGACATGGCCAAGGATTGTAAGAGTTACGTGGGCTCCTGTGTCATCTGCCAGCGGAACAAGCCTTCAAGAAATAAGGCGTGGGGTCTGCTACGTCCATTACCTATCCCTGAACGGCCCTGGCAGAAGATCTCTATGGACTTCATAGTCGAGCTTCCACCTTCACTGGACCACACAGCAATTCTCGTGGTCGTGGACCGTTTATCCAAGATGGCCCATTTCATTCCTTTACGGAAGACTCCATTGGCAGCTGAGATGGCGCAAGTCTTTATTCGAGAGGTTGTTAGACTGCATGGGGTCCCCAAAGACATCGTCTCGGACCGAGGGGTGCAGTTTACCTCGAGATTTTGGAGGGCATTGTGCAAAGCCCTGGATATCAAGCTATCCCTTTCCTCGGCATTTCACCCTCAGACCAATGGTCAGACCGAAAGGACCAATCAGACCCTAGAGCAATACTTGCGATGCTACGCATCATTCTCTCAGGACGACTGGGTGCCACTTCTTCCTTTGGCGGAATTCGCGTATAACAACGCTTGCCATTCAGCAACAGGGCAGTCCCCGTTCTTCTCCAACTATGGGTTTCACCCTGTCTTCCTCCCGGATTTAGTCCCGGAATGCCCAATTCCAGCAACACAGGATACACTAACCTTTTTTGCGTCAAACAATAAAAAACTACAAGAAGCCATCAGTCAGGCCCAAGAAGATTACAAGAGGGCTTTTAATAGGAAGCGAAGAGGGGATCTGGTGTTGCGGCCTGGAGAGAAGGTTTGGCTGGCTACATCTAACTTGAAGATGCTCTGCCCGTCAAAGAAGTTGGGACCTAAATTTATAGGCCCTTTTTGCATTAAGCGGATGGTCAATGAAGTGGCCTATGAACTTGTTCTCCCTGAGACACTCAAGATCCACCCTGTCTTCTACGTGTCCCTGCTGAAGCCGGTAGTCCCTGATGCCTTCCCGGAACGGGAATCCAGGCCCCCGGAGGCCATAACAGTCGAAGAGGAAGAAGAATTTGAGGTGGAGACAATCCCGAAGTGCCGACGAAGGGGGGGCCAGACCCAATTTCTCATCAAGTGGAAGGGTTACGGCCCTGAGGACAATTCGTGGGAACCAGCCCATAATGTCCATGCACCCAGACTTGTCCGGAGGTTTCTTTGTGATCACCCGTGGTGGAGAGATCGGGTGGGCATCCGGAGGTTGCCCGTAGGGGGGGGGCAATGTCAGGGATCCCCTCGATCCCCGCCGCGATGGTCCCGGCGCAGGCGCACTGCACCGCCCTGTGCAGGGACACGGGCACTAGTTCTGGGCCGGCCGCGGCGTTCGAGTTCGCGCATGCACAGTAGAAGCCGCGGCCGCCCGCTGGGCACCAATGGCAGCGCAGGGCGGGATATTTAAATGTCCCTGAGCTGTCATTTCAGTGCCTTCTGGTCCTACCTGTATCCTGCGAATCTGAACCTGTGCCTTGTAAGTTATTTGACCCGGATTGCTCTTGACCTGCTAATTTCTCCTGCCCAGACCCTTGCTTTGCCTGACCTCTCTTCCTGAATGCCCCTCATTAGATCTGACCTACTGTTGCTGACCTGGCGTGTGACCCGACGATTCTCTGCCCGCTCCCTTGTACCTTACCGTCCTCTACGTCACCAACTCGGCCTGTCTGACTTCGCACTTGCTCAGCCATCCATCCATCCCATCGGGGTCACCCGACCTCCTCACATCTGGCTCTCCCTGGTTGGAGCCCCTGGCGAACACCCCTACCACTGACAGGTGTGCTCAGTAGTGGCGACCTGGTCTCGGGGTACTACAAGTCCATCCCCACCATCAGGGGCCCTGGTGGACAAGTACCCTGGGGCTTAGACTCCGCGCTCTGGGCACGCCTGACCAGTGGAGTGCTAGTGGTGCCGCCCGGCGGTCCCTCACAATGGCACTGGGGAGGAAGGGGTTAACATTTTTAGGGTTAACTGTGTGAGGGAAGTGTTTTACTAGGGGGCGGGGGTGTGTGCTGGACAGGGGCAGGTTGATCAAGAGAGAGAAACTCTTCTCTCCCTCTTCAGCTTGTCAGGAGCTGACAGGCAACTGACAGATAGCAGGGCTGTGTATAAACAATGCAGCCCTGCTCTATGTCAGCGATCACCGCTAATCGCGGGGAAACAGCCGGTAAAGACCGGCCGTGACCCGGCAGCGGAGACCCGCTGCTGACACCTACGGGACAGGTAGGGCGGGCGCTAAAAACGTGGTTTTGCCCAGCCGTGCCACTCTGCAACCGTTTTTATGCAGTGGCTGGGGCTGAAGAAGTTAAGGGTGTGCACACTTATGCAACCATATTATTTTAGTCTTTTATTTTTACTTCCTCTACCGAAAAGATTTCAGTATGTTTTTCAACTGAGTTGTACAGTTTATAGGTCACATTAAAGGTGGAAATTTTTCTGAAATCATTTTTCTTTGTCTCATTTTCTTACATCACAGAAACCTGACTTTTTTAATAGTGGTATGTCGACTTTTTATATCCACTGTATATATTCATGAGAATTGCTATGTTCTCAATCTTAGTACAGTTTACCTCCAGGCTTGGCCTGGGGAGTTAATGCTTATGTGCGGGAAAGGTTTGACTAGGCCTCAAGCCTAGAAGGGGCCTCACATGCTGATTGAGGAGGAGAATGAGAGAAGCTGGATGGTACCTGGTATTACAATGTACCTAAGGGGCAAGTCTGTCTGACCTATTGAAGATCACATGACTATCCATATTTAGCTGTTCCTCTAATAACCAGTGCCGGCTTGTGCTCCTATTGATTCTGCACTGTGAAATACTGAAAGGGTCTGGTGAGTCTGGAGTTCTTTTCTAATATAGTTTTTGACATGAATGTTTTAAACCCTATGTCCTATCTCCCAGTTATGAAGTTCCCCAATAAAGAATTTAGAGATGTACTTAAACTGACTGGCTAACTTTTCTTTGATCGCACATCCCTTCACTGGCCTAGGATCTGCACAAAAACAAAATGTCAGCCTTCCCTGCTTTTGAGGGTCCACGCTACACCTCTGGGGGTCAGGGGGGTGCTGTACTTATTTTTAGGTGAACTAATTGTGGCTTAAAGTACAAAAGAGAGCTTTGATGTTATCCAATTTCCTCAAAATGTATACAATAGAAGATTCTATCTATGCCAACATATTATAAAAATCTCAGGTTGTTTGGCAAAACAGACTAAAGATTATTACATTTAAAGGAGAACTCTGGGCAAAAACTTTTTTTACATGTTTTTGTTGCTTATCTCCTGCCTTCCTTGAATTGAATATGTGATCCATATTCTTGTTATCTGAGTAGTTGTTCTGAAATAGCCTGGGTATTTTTAAATCAAACCCTTAATTCCCATTGGTTTCCTTCTAGTAAGACCGATCAGTGCTATGCCTCCTATTCCCACAGATACTGGCCTTGGTACGTCCCATCTGTAGTTCTGTTCTCCAGCAAGCAGGGATGTATTTCCATCCCTGCTTGTTGCAGTGGACGGACCAGGATACACAGACTGCCGGTCTGTACCGTCCATGGAGGTGGTGTCCTAGGAATGACAGCCCCCCTCGGCTGCTCTGAAGGCTGCATCCAAGGGAGTCTGTAACCCATGCTGCCTGCACATTGGGGTAGCATAACAGCTGGCTCAGAATCCTCTGTTTGCTGTACCATTTGAAGACCACCTTTCGGAAGACCAGCTTTCCGGTTCTGGTAGCCGCTGCCCAATGTCCCCCAGTGAAATCACTGGTTGCTAGGACTGCCTGGTATCTAGCAACCAGTGATGTATATGCAAAGCCACAGAAGGGGAGCCAGGAATAGAGAGACAGAGGATGGCATTCATGGAGGAACAATAGAGTGTAACTAGAGATGAGGGGGGGCAGCCTGAGCAGAGCAAGCAGCTGGAGAAAGCAGCTGAACATCCTTCACTGGCAGACCTGCAATATCCTCCGTGAAAATTCTGCCTCCGCTGCTGCTCTGCACCAACAGCCCTTCTCTGCCTTTACTGACAACTGAGAGTACGGGAAAGGCTGACAGGCTTTAGTGATCACTTTGCTTCGTCTCCTTGTGCTGTGAGCTGAGCAATTGGAGCCAGTCAAGCCTTGATATGTAGTGGCATTGAGAGTCTCGTTTCCCGCCCCCCCCTCCTTCTTTCTCTCTCCCTCTCTGAACAACTTTTGGCATGTTTTATGAAACAACCTGAAATTTTCACAATTTGTTGGTACATGTACAACAGGCTTCACTAAATGGCTTCACCACCCAGCAACCTGAGCAGACGCCTTTCCTCCCACCACTGCAGATGTTAAGGATTACTGTCCTGCAGAGGGTGGGAGAAATGGCAAGGTGGACGGGGCCTGGACCCCCCCATGCACCCGCCCACCGCAGCAGAGCGGGCGGAAGGAATGAAAGGTCTACAGGGGGAGCAGCAGTTGCCCTCCCCCTCCCCCTGAATACACTTGTCGCCACTGAACCCACAGCAAGGAGGACCCGAATCCCCTCCCCCCCACATTCACTCACCTGCCACCGCTGTTGAAGTCACAGCAGAGTGGGCTGGAGGAAAGTAAGGTCTACAGGAGTATGTCCAACCTCTTCCCCCCAATGCACTCATCCACCACTGAACCCACAGTAAGGAGGAGGGCGGGAGGCACGGAGCCTAGTGGCAGCAGCAGGTGTGTGCACCCAGAAGAGGAGTTTACCCTGCCACTCTCCCCGCCCTCCACAACACTGAGTTAAGCTAGGGGAAGATTATGGGGGCTGTGATGTCAGAGAGGGAGCTGTGATATGGGTGGCTGGGAAGTGAGAGGGGGGGAGCTGTGGGGGGTGAGCTCTGATATGAGTGGCTGTGAGAGAGGGGAATTGTAATACTTGGGGAGCTGTGAAGTGACAGGGAGAATCTGTGATATGGGGGCTGTGATATGGGGGGCTGTGATGTGATATAGGGGGCTGTGATGTGAGAATGGGGAGCCGTGATATAAGTGGCTGTGATGAGAATGAGGGAGGCTGCTGTGATATGAAGGTTTGTGAGAGGGGGGCAATAATGTGAGAGGGAGAAACTGTGGTATGGGGGGCTGTGATGTGAGAAGGGGAAGCTGTGATGCGGGAGGGGGAGCTGTGATATGCCGGGCTGTGATGTGAGAAGGGGGAGCTTTGATGCGAGATGTGGAGCTGTGATATGGCAGGCTGTGATGTAAGATGGGGGAGCTGTATTATGGGCGGGCTGTGATGTGATATGGGTGGCTGTAATGTGAAAGAGGGGTGAATGTGAAGGGTTTGTGATGTGAGGAGGAGGGCTGTGATGTCAAGAGGGGGTGAGCTGTGATGTGGGGGGTTCTGATTGCAAAGTTGAAAGTGATGTGAGGGAGGGGTCTATGATTGCAAGGGGGATGTGATGTAAGCGTGGCTGTAATGTTGGGGGCTCTGATGTGAAAAGGAGTTGTGATGTAAAGAGGGGTGTGATTGGAAAAGGGGGACTGAGGACATTAATTGAAAAGGGGCTGTGACGTTAAAGACCTGAGTCATAGAAGAAAAATGAGATAAGGACCTCTGCAGAAAGGAAGTCTTAAAAACTGTACCTCCATGAATTTTAATTCAGTACCGTGATGCAGATTCTTGTATTTTGTGAAGTTTGGGGGAAATTGGTAAACATCTAAGCTCTTTTTTTGGATGTTAAGCCACATTAAGCCCCCCAAAAAACAAGCTTAATGTCCCCCACTTTCTTTGTGGAAGGCCAAAATCTATGAAACTTCTAGGAAATGTTTGGGATGTTGAGAACTTGGGCTGTGCAAAGTTTCAAGTCAATTGATTGAGACTGAGGCACATTATGGTACGTTAAGCTCTTTTTACATTAAGCTGTTCACATTAAATGTTTTAGCACTGTAAAATATAGCTTAATGTGAATAACTTTTGGTGTGATTTACCAAATGACCTGAAATTTTCAGAATATGTTGCCATAGATAGAGTCTGCTAATTAGTAAAGTTTGGGGGAAATTAGTCAACATCTAAGCTCTTTTTTGTACGTTAAGCTACATTAAGCTCCCCAAAAAACAAGCCTAATGTCCCCCATTTTTTTTGTGGAAGGCAGAAATCCATGAAACCTCTAGGACATATTTGGGACATTGAGAGCTTGGGCTGTGCAAAGTTTCAAGTCAATTGATTGAGATTTAGGCACATTATGGTACGTTAAGCTCTTTTTACATTAAGCTGTTCACTTTAAATGTTTTAGCACTGTAAAATATAGCTTAATGTGAATAACTTTTGGTGTGATTTACCAAATGATCTGAAATTTTCAGAATATGTTGCCATAGATAGAGTCTATTGTGTGAAGTTTGGGGGAGATTGGTAAGAATCTAAGCTCTTTTTTGTACGTTAAGCCACATTAAGCTCCCCAAAAAACAAGCTTAATGTCCCCCATTTTCTTTGTGGAAGGCTGACATCTATGAAACTTCTAGGACATGTTTGGGGTGCTGAGAACTTGGGCTGTGCGAAGTTTCAAGTCAATTGATTGAGATTTATGTAGTTTATTACACGTTAAGCTACATTAAGCCATTTTCACATTAAATGTTTTAGTCTGTCCCGTCTGGATCTATGAAGTGAAAGCTCCGCCTGGTCCGTGAGAAAGAGATCAAGAGCTAATCGAGATCGTTCCAGGGCTTCACGGTTGGCTGGTGTAGGGGTCGCTTGGAAGGCTTGATGGGAATGGTTATAGGTTTGCTCAAGAGAGGGATGTTGCTGTCTTTTTACTTTATGTAAAAAGGGACGCTTTGCTAATACAGAATCCTCGCAGAACCGGTTCCCATAGTAGGAGAGGAGAAATTTCAGGTGTTTGGTTTAGAGATAAGTAATCTTTGAGGGCGGCTTCGATTTCTGAACAGTGGGTTGGATTTGCTATTAAGTTGTCATTGATGATCCAGGAGTGATCAGTAGGGGATGGGGCTAAGGAGGCCATGGATGTGAGTACGGCGCTATGGTCTGACCAAGGAATTGGAAGTATTCCAGAGGTCAAGAGCCGGGGAGAGGAGCTGGCAGTTATTATTATTATTATACAGTATTTATATAGCGCCAGAAAGGTTTGCTCAGCGCTGTACATTATAGTGGAGGACAGAACATGAGACAATACAGTAACAAGACAATACACGAGGGGTTCGAGGGCCCTGCTCTTTTGAGCTTACAATCTAGGAGGGAGGGGAAAGTGGTAAATTAGGAAGTGGCTGTGGGGGATGGAGTGGTAGGAGGAGTGGAGGAGATCAGCTGTTAGGTGAGGGTGGGGTAAGCTTCCCTGAAGAGATGGGTTTTCAGGGTTCGCCTAACACCTAGGAGGGTAGGTGACAGTCTGATGGATTGGGGTAGTGAGTTCCAGAGGATGGGGGAAGTCCTGGAGAAGTCCTGCAGTTGGGCGTGGGAGGTGGAGACCAGGGAGCTAGAAAGTAGGAGGTCTTGTGAGGAGTGAAGACTACGGTTTGGGTGGTATTTGGGTATCAGGTCGGTGAGGTAGTTTGAGGCAGCGTTGTGAATGGCTTTGAATGTCAGTGTTAGTAGTTTGAATTTAATGCATTGGGCGATCGGGAGCCAGTGGAGGGAATGACAGAGGGGGGTGGCAGAAAAGGAGCGGTTGGTAAGGTGGATGAGTCTGGCCGCTGAGTTCAGGATAGACTGTGATGAGGTAGGCCAGTGAGAAGGGAGTTGCAGTAGTCCAAGCGTGAAATAATGAGGAAGTGAACGAGTTGTTTAGTAGTGTCTGGGGTTAGAAATGTACGTATTTTGGAGATGTTGCGGAGGTGGAGTCTGCATGAGTTTACCAACGATTGGACATGGGGTTGGAAGGACAGGTTTAAGTCTAGAGTGACACCTAGGACTTTGGCTTGCGGGGTGGGACTGATGGTGGCGTTGTTGGTCATGATGGAGAGGGTGGGGCGCGGGCTGGGGGAAAGATTAGGAGCTCGGTTTTGGAAAGGTTCAGTTTGAGGAAATGGAGCAACATCCAGTTTGATATGTCGTTTAGCAGGTGGGTGATACGGGCGGAGACTGAAGGGGTGAGGTGAGGGGTGGAGAGGGTAAATTTGCGTGTCATCGGCATAGAGTTGATAGTTGAAGCCGTGGGAGTGTATCAGTTTCCGGGGGAGGAGGTGTAGATGGAGAAGAGAAGGGGTCCGAGGACAGAGCCTTGGGGGACCCCAACAGAGAGGGGGAGAGAGGGGGAGGTGGTAGCATTATAGGTAACGCTGAAGGAGCGTTGGGATAGGTAGGAGGAGAGCCAGGAGATAGTGGAGTCTCTGATGCTGAGGGAGAGTAGTTTATTAAGGAGGAAGGGTTGATCAACTGTGTCGAAGGCCACGGAGAGGTCAAGGAGTAAAAGGACTGAGTAGTGGCCATTAGCTTTGGCGGTTAGCAGGTCATTAGTGATTTTGGGTAGGGCGGTTTTGGTGGAGTGTAGGGGACTGAAGCCAGACTGTAGTGGATCAAGGAGGTTGTTGTCAGTGAGGTGGGCGCTTAGGCGATTGTAGACTAAGCGCTCAAGGAGCTTGGAAGTAAATGGCAGCAGGGAGATGGGTCTAAGATTGTTCAGGTCGGTGGGGTCCAGGGAGGGTTTTTTGAGTATGGGGGTGATGTGAGTGAGGTACTGGGTGGGGGTGGGGGGGGGGGGGAGTAGGGAGTTGAAAGTGGAGAAGAGCCGGTGAGGACTGGAGGAGAGGGTGCTGATGAGGGTTACAAAGTAGGCTTGTTTGGTGTCATGGAGGGAGGAGGTGTAGGTGAGGAAGGCGGATTTGTAGAGGGAGAAAGCTCGAGGGGATCTGGTTTTGCGCCATAATCGCTCCAGCGCAAGACTG
>CATNWA010006766.1:0-11120 GCA_951230385.1 Staurois parvus | reverse complement strand
GGGTTTATCAGTTTTTCCCCGGGAAACTGGGGGTTTAAAAACCCGCCCAAATTTCCACCCCGGAATTCTTTTTTTAAAAAAAATTTTTTGGGGTTCTCCACACTTTGGGGGGAAAATTCGTGCCCTTTCCGCGGGTTACAATACCCCCTGCCCACTAAAAACGCGTTTCCCGATCCCCGCAAATTGGCCGGGCAGGGAAAACCTTTCGGGGGAAAAATTTCAGCAAATTGGGGCCAAAGGTCATTTTTTGGGCCCCAGTAGTCAAGGGGATTGTCTCCTCGGTTGGCGGGGTGCTGTCCAAGTGGGCCCCCAAGCCTTTTGTTTGAGCTCCTGCTCCGGCCCAACCTGATGCTGCTGTTTGGGGGGGGATGGTTTTCTTAGGTTGGGGGGTTTCCCTAAACGGGGCCCCCTGGGGGGGAAGAAACCCCCCCTCCCCCCCATAAAATTTCCAAGGGAAGGGGGGTCCAAAACCCTGATACATAGGTGGTTTTTTTAGTATTTAATTTTGGCCCCCCTCCCCCCAGCAGGTGTAAAAAAGGCACCTTTTTGGAAGGGTTTAGCGGGGGGGTCCAAAAAGGTGGACACCCAAAAGTCATCCCTCTGTCTGATGGTTATTTTTTTTCGGCTGTCGCTAGAAACCCCCAAACCAAAGCATGTTTATGGGCCCTTTCGTCCCAAAGGAACCCGGGGGGCTCCCTGCCCCCCCCAATCTCCCCCGCATACTCCCACGGGGGGGTTGCGTTTCGGGGTTTCCTCTTTTCTCCTCCTCCTCTACCAGTTTGTCCTGCCCCTCCAATCCTGTCCGCTGAGGGGAAAAAAACCACCCTTTCATCAATAATTCCTGAGCCCCAAATGCCCTCCTCAAACCTCCTCCTCTTCTTCCTGCCCTCCCCCCACGGGGTCATGTGGCGTTGAGATTTTTGTGCGCCGTTTTCCCGCCCCTGCCCACCCATGTTCCCCAGAAATTTGTTCCAGGACGAAAAACCAGGGGAAATGACGTCGTTCACCCCATAGTCCTGCCGATTCAGGGGGGGGGAAAATAGCGGGGCCCCCCAAAGGGGCCTGAGAAAAGCGGCAGGTTTTCACGATGAGCTGCCAAGGGCCCTGACATCGAATTTTAACGGGGGATTTACCTTTATCGCTTGTAACATCGGGAAAAAGGGGGTGAGGGCCCTTTCCCCTGTTCGAAAAGGCGGGGTTTTTTTTTTTTTGTGAAAGGGTTGAATTCCATTTTTGGTTGCAACGTCGCAAATCGGGCGATGCTTTTGGAATTCCGTTCTCCCCGCTGCAGCCCCAAGGGGGGGTGTGTTTTGCTTTGGTGTAGGAATGGTCTGAAATGCATGCAAAGTTTACGTGACATTTTAAGGAGGTCTTGCAGTGGGATGTTGGATTTTGCGAACCGCTTGACAACCAGATTGAACACTGTGAGCCATGCATGGCGCATGGCACACCTTCGTTGACGCAGAGCAGACACCATGTTCTTTCCGTTGTCGGTAACATGGTTTCTCGATGTCTGTTAGCGCAGGAGACAGCCATCTGTCGATTTCTCTGTTCATTACACTCAGAAGTTCCTCCCTGTGTGACTACGTTCGCCAAGCGCATACCCAGGTGCAGCACAGCGTGACCCCGTTGCGCCCTGCACATCGTGATGTTGCCGGTTGGGTAATGAGACTTGGCACGGGGGTGGCGCCCCAGAGGACACGGCGGAAGAAGAGGTGGTAGAGGCGGACATCTTGCTGCGACCCAAGGACGTGCAAACGTGGAGGCAACAGCGGTGACCTGTCAAGTTTCTGGTGCGGCTGGTGCCGGCACCACGTTCACCCCCCAGTGGGGGGGCCGTAAATGACATGTACTGTCCCTGACCGTAGGTTACAGCTCCACACGTCCCCGGCGCTGCCTGTGCACTTTGGCAGAGACCCGACATGCTCAAAGACTGGCCCACCATCTCTTCTACATGTGACTTGCGGGTGGCACTGCCTTTTTGGGCGCAGAAATGACGGCTTGGCACTCTCCCACCTCCACCGCGGCTCGGCACAAAGCCCTCATTTTTTTTCTCGGAAAGGTGCTGAGTACCACCACTTGGAAAGGGAGGGACTGCAGCACAGCAACTTGGACAGGAGGACGTTCAGCTTTTGCACGCGTCGGGTGCGTGCTTCGCAAAATACGCTTGTCTCTTGGAAACGGATTCCAAGAAAGAGACTGCATGACGGAATCGTGAAGAGGAGTAGCAGGAGAAGGAGCTCTGAACGAGCGGAAGATGCCACGAGCGACAACTCCCCTCAGCAGAGGTGTTGGAGCCTTGACCTGGCTGATAGAGGGCGATTGACGTCGGGTGACGGAGCAAGTAAACGGATGACGGGTGTGATGGAGCGGGGGGCTGGGGCAGGCAGAAACCGCCGTATCTTTATTCACGGTTTTCCCAGGCCACCCGAATGGCGACGCTGCATATGCTGACGCAACGCTGTTAGTCCCAACATGGGCCCCCTGGCCACGCTTGACTTTTGGCCACCTAGTCGACATACGGCTACGTTTACTTCCTCGGGCGGGCTTGAATAGAAAAAATTGCCACACCGCCGAGTAGGAAACTTTGCCCCCGCTACTCCTCACTGGCTGACTGCTACTTCCTCCGTGCACACCGGCACCACTACTGGCCGTGGTGGTAGGCTGCAGTGGAGCTGGTGCTCTACTCCGTGGCCGTTTGCCTCCACTGACAATGCTGCTGCGACCCTGCTGCCTCCTGGGCAACCACCGACTGTTTTGCTCGCTGCCAAGCTGGCACCCTCTTCTCCTGATGATGCGGAAGCAATAGCCTGATGAACGACGAGGCTGCCAAGTGCGATCAGCCTCATCATCATCAATTAGGGTCTCCGCCTCACTACTAGCCCCTCGGCTGGTCTGCGTGTGGGTCAGGAGAGACAGACCTGTCTCTAGACCGGCTACCGAGCCACTCTCCTCGCCAGTACTTCTTCGCCTGGCTGCTGAAGAGGCGGATGTCTCCCCCCGTTCCTGACCGCCCTCTGTTAGCTCTTCCTCACTGTACAGTGGGGCTGAGCCCACAGCATGCGATACTTCGCTTGGTGAGGGAACACCAAAGGACAGGGGCAGGTAGAGGACACGTGATTTTCAGTGGGCTTGCTCCCGGGCCATGCCAACTAACGGTTGTGTCTGACGTACCCCACCGACCGTTGGCTGTAGGTGTCAGAGGTGACCTGGGAAGAGGAAGACGACCGAGCCAACCAATCGATGACGGCAGGGTTGTCGGTGGAGACACGACCGCTGGATGACACCGGGAGCACTGGCCTCTGGCTGCGACTAGTGCTGCCTCGACCCCTTCCTCTGCTGCCACGTCTGCTCGCTCCTAAAACATTGCCTCCTCTGCCACTCCTCTGCGTGTTGTCTGACATACATCTTTTAATTCAACGATTCTGTGTCCCTGAGTAACGATTCTGTGTCCCTGAGTAACAATTCTGTGTCCCTGAGTAACAATTCTGTGTCCCTGAGTAACAATTCTGTGTCTGTCCCCTGAGTAACAATTCTGTGTCCCTGAGTAACAATTCTGTGTCCTCGAGTAACAATTCTGTGTCCCTCAGTAACAATTCTGTGTCCCTCAGTAACAATTCTGTTTAACACAATTCTGTCCCTGAGTAACAATTCTGTGTCCCTCTGTAACAATTCTGTGTCCCTCTAGTAACAATTCTGTGTCCCTCAGTAACAATTCTGTGTCTGTCCCTGAGTAACAATTCTGTGTCCCTGAGTAACAATTCTTTGTCCCTCAGTAACAATTCTGTGTCCCTCAGTAACAATTCTGTGTCCCTCTGTAACAATTCTGTGTCCTCAGTAACAATTCTGTGTCTCCTCAGTAACAATTCTGTGTCTGTCCCTGAGTAACAATTCTGTGTCTGTCCCTGAGTAACAATTCTGTGTCCCTCAGTAACAATTCTGTGTCCCTCAGTAACAATTCTGTGTCTGTCCTGAGTAACAATTCTGTGTCCCTGAGTAACAATTCTGTGTCCCTGAGTAACAATTCTGTGTCCCTGAGTAACAATTCTGTGTCTGTCCCTGAGTAACAATTCTGTGTCCCTCAGTAACAATTCTGTGTCCCTCAGTAACAATTCTGTGTCCCCCTGAGTAACAATTCTGTGTCCCTGAGTAACAATTCTGTGTCCCTGAGTAACACATTCTGTGTCCCTCAGTAACAATTCTGTGTCCCTCAGTAACAATTCTGTGTCCCTGAGTAACAATTCTGTGTCCCTGAGTAACAATTCTGTGTCCCTGAGTAACAATTCTGTGTCCCTGAGTAACAATTCTGTGTCCCTGAGTAACAATTCTGTGTCTTGTCCCTGAGTAACAATTCTGTGTCCCTCAGTAACAATTCTGTGTCCCTCAGTAACAATTCTGTGTCCCTCAGTAACAATTCTGTGTCTGTCCCTGAGTAACAATTCTGTGTCCCTCAGTAACAATTCTGTGTCCCTCAGTAACAATTCTGTGTTCCCTCAGTAACAATTCTGTGTCTGTCCTGAGTAACAATTCTGTGTCCCTGAGTAACAATTCTGTGTCCCTGAGTAACAATTCTGTGTCCCTCAGTAACAATTCTGTGTCTCCCTGAGTAACAATTCTGTGTCCCTCAGTAACAATTCTGTGTCCCTGAGTAACAATTCTGTGTCTGTCCCTGTGTAACAATTCTGTGTCCCTGAGTAACAATTCTGTGTCCTCCTCAGTAACAATTCTGTGTCCCTCAGTAACAATTCTGTGTCCCTCAGTAACAATTCTGTGTCCCTCAGTAAACAATTCTGTGTCTGTCCCTGAGTAACAATTCTGTGTCTGTCCTGAGTAACAATTCTGTGTCCCTCAGTAACAATTTCTGTGTCCCTGAGTAACAATTCTGTGTCCCTCAGTAACAATTCTGTGTCCCTGTCCTGTGTCCTGAGTAACAATTCTGTGTCTGTCCCTGAGTAACAATTCTGTGTGTCCCTGAGTAACAAATTCTGTGTCCCTGAGTAACAATTCTGTGTCCCTCAGTAACAATTCTGTGTCCCTCAGTAAACAATTCTGTGTGTCCCTCAGTAACAATTATGTGTCTGTCCCTGAGTAACAATTCTGTGTCTGTCCCTGAGTAACAATTCTGTGTCTGTCCCTGAGTAACAATTCTGTGTCTCTGTCCCTGAGTAACAATTCTGTGTCCCTCAGTAACAATTCTGTGTCTGTGTCCCTCAGTAACAATTCTGTGTCCCTCAGTAACAATTCTGTGTCTGTCTGTCCCTGAGTAACAATTCTGTGTCTGTCCCTGAGTAACAATTCTGTGTCTGTCCCTGAAGTAACAATTCTGTGTCCCTAAGTAACAATTCTGTGTCCCTAAGTAACGATTGTGTGTCCCTAAGTAACGGTTCTGTGTCCCTAAGTAACGGTTCTGTGTCCCTAAGTAACGGTTCTGTGTCCCTAAGTAACGGTTCTGTGTCCCTAAGTAACGGTTCTGTGTCCCTAAGTAACGGTTCTGTGGCCCTAAGTAACGGTTCTGTGTCCCTAAGTAACGATTCTGTGGCCCTAAGTAACGGTTCTGTGTCCCTAAGTAACGGTTCTGTGTCCCTAAGTAACGGTTCTGTGTCCCTAAGTAACGATTCTGTTACACAGACAGGTCTGCCTCTCTTGAATGACTGGAGGCTAATGGAGAATTCTAAAATGGCCGCAATTTATAGCTCGAGCATTACACAGTGCTGGCTGGCTGGCTGCTGATTGGCTAATGCGATCACATGTCATGAATGAATGCATTATGGGTCAGCGCGCGCCTTGTGCTGCGCGCCTTCCCAGAGATCCCGCTCCGTCGCCACACATGTCGCCGCCATTTTAGGAAAAATTTCGATTCGCGCATCCAAAGTCTGCTAATTTTCGGATTCGGCGCAAATCGAAATTTTCCTAATATTCAAAACAAATTACACAGTTCCAAGTTCGATTCGCTCATCTGTACCCATAATCTTTACCTTACTCATTGAACCCCTAGCATCCAATCTCAGAAATGACCCAACATTTACAGGTATTACACACCTCAAAAAAGAACACAAAATCAGCCTGTTTGCGGATGACACCATCCTGATGATCACCAACCCCTACAAATCACTCCAAACGATTTGCACAAACCTACGCAACTACTCAGAAGTTTCATATTACAAACTCAATGAGCCCAAGTCCTCTATACTAAATCTTTATACTTCAGAAAAGACTCAAAAAAATAATAAGCAAACATTTCCCTTTCTCCTGGGAACACCATAACATTTCCTACCTGGGGATCAAACTCACTACCACAACTGACCAACTATATACCTCTAACTATAAAACATTACTCGAAACAATCCCACAAGAACTCAAAACTCTTTCGCACATCAACTCTCTTGACACTAGGGAGAGTGGCGACTTTAAAAATGTGTATCTTACCCAAGATTCTCTACATATTCCGCACCCTTGCCATTCCAGTTCCCAACACATTCTTCTCCAAATTACAAGCAATCTTTGCCCAAATTTATGTGGAAACTGAAAAAAAACCCAGATGCTTTGCGAACCTATTAATTCGTCCAAACTCATAGAGGAGGAGCAGGCCTCCCTTATTTAAAATCATACTACACAGCTTCGCTGTTAGATCAGATTTATTTCTGGTGGCATCCAACTATAGAAAAAAAGTCTTGTACAACCATGGAAACGCTCCCAAATTCCGTGCCTACAACCGACAAAATCCTATTCCTTCCTCAAACCACTCAACACCAAATTACAAATCAAGCACCCTTGCATACAGGCCCCCCCCTCCAAGCCTGGTACGATCTTTTAAGCATGTGGCCATATGATCACCAAACCAACCCCTACCCCAATTAAAACGACTTTTATACTTTTATTATTCCCTCCCTAAAAAAATCTACGGCAATGGGAGAAACAAGGCATTTCACACATTAGAGACATCTATTACAAACACTAAATTAGACTCCTTCTCGACCCTCCAAAAAAAATTCCACCTACCCAATAACGAATTACTACACATACATGCGAATAGCACACCCTCTTACAACAACTAAAATTTTCCACATACAATAGAAATTCCCCCCTCTACTACACTCAGCCCTCTTACAAAGGACACATTACACCAAAAAAGGAAACTCAACCTTTTATTCACTTAGAACTAACGCCAAGTTTGCTTTAAAATCTACTTCTCTATCCAACTGGGAAACAACGCTCACACACTACCAATACAACCCCACACGTGGGAAAGAACCTTTATTATCACCCATAAAGCCTCCAGATGTAGTTCACACTGGGAATCATACATGAAAATTCTACACCAATGGTACCTCACAAAGGCTAAATTCTCTATATACTACGATCAACACTCTCCCAATTGTTTGGAGGCATTGTGGAGAAATAGGATCAATTTTCCACATATTGTGGGCATGTAAATCTTTAAAATCCTATTGGAACAAAGTGTTTTCAATTGATCTCCTCAATCAAAGGATCCCCAATGACACCAAACCCAGCTCTCACTCTCCCTACATACAGGGATCGATAAACTCTCTGCAGAATTTCGCACCATCATCATAACACATATTAGCAGCTGCTAAAAAACCAACATCCAGCCGCTAAATTATGGAAATCATCCAAAACTCTCTTCTATCTCCAATCTCTTCACCGACCTTAACTTCCAATGCGAGATGGAAAATAGATCAGCACTCCACAAATCCTCTTACCACAAATTTAAACTCCATTGGTCTAGATGGCTACAAAACCCTAACTGCGCTATGAAATGATACTCGTATAACCATATTGTACATACCCTCCTCAAGTGACTGGTGCTTAGTTCCTTCCCCCCCCCCCCCCCAGCCCCTCTTCTATACCTTACCCACTCTATACACAGTATCTCACCTTACCCTGGTTCACACTCGTCAAGCATACCTCTCAGTTAAGTGAAACCTCTGTTTATGCTGTCCCTAGCCAAATGGTAGGGAAATTACTGCATATATACCTCACTGTACCTAATGTGAAACCGCTTTGTTGTACCATATACTGTTTTTTGATAAAATTCTTTCAATAAAAATATTTTGAAATAAATGAATGGCTCAACGCAGCCCCAACAACGCACTAGGGAGACATAGGGCATAGCACCGTACCTGGCAACAACCTAAAACACTGGTTATATAGCCTTAAGGCAAAGACTCTTAGACATCTCTCCCCCACAATTATTGCAGCAGTAAAAAACATGGCATACATTTCTAACCTTCCCCTGGACAGAAACTCAGGTCACTTTCATTAAGCTCCCACTTTCCACTTTGTCTCTAATTCCAAATTTAAACATTCAAACATGGCCCAACTACCCCAACTTACTTATCAATGATTTATTTTTTTTTTTTCACATTACCAATTAAATCCGCTTCTCTCAATTAAGAGCAGGCCTGGGTATTACACCAAAGCTTATTACACTGTTCAACAAATTTTTTATTTTTTGCCAGTTTTGGAAACAAAAGGATCCATTTCTTAATGAATTTCACATTCTGAGTTCAAATATAACAATGAAATTTGTCAATTTGGCTCTAGTTTTTCTGTAAACGGAAAGTTTTCTACTATAGGCGTAATGACTACATAAGGCACAATAATTATATAGATAGATGTCTTTCCACAAATATAAAAGCAAGTGATATTGACTTCACATAACAAAGCCTAAATGGGATAATATATTGCATAGGATTACCAAGAAAAAATTATAGCCATAAGCTAAGTTGAATCATTTAATACTTAGGATTCTCACTAGTTTTGTCTTCAGTTTGTGTCGGTTTTGCTTTCTCTTGGCTTTTCTCTTGTTATTCGAGGAAAGGGCTATCTCTTACAACTGGCGGACGTGACGACATCGCTTCAGGTTCATTCCTCACTTGACTCAACCACAAAGGATTCTGGTGCTTTAGGAATTGGTAGCCCCTCTCCATGAGGAACTGGACGTATTGCCGATGGAATATTTGGATAGTGCACAGATAACTTTTTCTTCTTATTTAGCCCTTTAACAATTGGAGGCACCATTACAACGCGTAACAATTACTAACATGATCTGTTGGCTCTCTCCAAATCATTGGCACAGCGGAAGGCCATAGATGCCTTTTTTCCATTCAAACCATTGCTCCAGTGCCGTCCCACAAGGAATTGCAGCATATATGTGGTGCCCAGCTCTTTGTCCTGGTCTCCTATCTTGCAGCCAAAATACAAGTTGTAGGCTTTCTTAATCATTCCTGTTATCCTCCTTTTTTGTGAGATAAAATGTTATTTCACCGCAGATATAGCAGAAATTAATCTGCTTTATTCACACAAGTTTGAGGCATTACTGAGTAGCCTATATAAGCATTTAAAACGAAATGTAAAGAACGAACTCCAATCAGCTACAGATTACTTGCAGCTTTTTATGCAGTGAAGTGATGCAATTAAAGGCTAATATTGCATCATCTCAGTATACATGACATTTTTCTATTTGGTCACCAGTATCAATTGCGCAATATGCAGCTGAAGTGATGCATCATAATTTTGAATGGCTTACGTCATTTAGATGGGTGAATATATCATGGAAACTAGAGCCAATCAACAATTTTTAGGGTCATTTTTCGTTTTTCAGCACCCAAAATTATGTAAGATTAGCTAATTTTTATGCCCAAAACCTTTTTTACCCTGTTGAACAGTGTTATCAATATACCCAAAATTGCACACTGTTCTTACAGCATAACCCCACATGCTCTGTATCACCTATACCTGCATACCATAGCTCTATTACTACTCACCAACTTCAAGGGGCACAAAAAGTATATCAATCCTTTATAAAATTTTTACAAGAAAAAACTACCCTCTATCTACTGCTCTATCTCCTTTCAACATTGGGAACCTAGGCCACAAATTTCCCTCCCTGCAATGGAAAATTAGCACTTAAAACTACGTATCTATCCAGCCGTTAAATGTACAGCTTTATGGGCCACTAACTCAAAACATATTACAACATACAGGTGAAATTCAAAAAATTTGAATATCGTGCCCAAAAGTTTCATTTATTTCTGTGCAGCAAACTTAAAAGGTGAAACTAATATATGAGATAGACTCCATTCCCATGCAAAGCAAGATAGTTCAAGCCGTGATTTGTCACCATTTTGTGATGTTATGGCTTACAGCTCATGAAAAACCCCAAATCCACAAATTCTCAGAAAATGAGAATATTGTGAAAAGGTGCAACTATTCTAGGCTCAAAGTGTCCCTCTCTAATCAGCGCATTCAGCCATAACAACATTGCAAAGGTTGGTTTCCTGAGCCTTTTAAATGGTCTCTCGGCTCGTCTGGTTTCAGTAGGAAGATCACAATCATGGGGGAAAAGACTGCTGACCTGACACATTAATAGAAAGTATGTGGAAGGGAAAAGTGTGGAAGAAAAAGAAAATAAAGGTGCACAAGCCGCAGGGATGACCGCAGCCTGGAGAGGATTGTCAGGGAAAAGGGAGGAAAAGGGCATTCAAAAGTGTTAGGGGACTTTCACTGGGAGTGGACTGATGGCTGGAGGTCAGTGCTGGCGCAAATTCAAGAGCCACCACACACAGATGAATTAATCAGGTTGTGTTTATTTTGCCACATCTAAGTAAAATTCTGTTGTGGCAAAGGCTGGTGTTGGGGTTGCTTTCCTCGTTCGTAATTCACTGTAATTCCCGGGGAGCCACCCTGGTACACGGCTTACACCTGGTGCTGTGTGGTTTCCTCCCAGGTACTCCAGTTTTCCTCCCACTCTCCAAAGACATGTCTGGGTCGAGGTTAATAAGGCTCATGTCTAAATTGAATTGGTCCTAGTCGCTGTGTTTAATGTATGAATGTGAGTTAGGGACCTTTGCTTGTATGTGCTCCAAGGGTTAGGAGCTGATGGTGATGTACGATATATATGTAAAGCACTGCTGTGAATTGACAACACAATTTAAGAACCTTTAATACATAATAGATTCCACCTTCTAGTGACACCAACTATGGGGAAAAATTCATCCTTCCTCTGAAACCAATGATGGAGAATACAGTATGTTGTACATTACCACAGCTTTACCTCTGGCACTTTAGAAGCTGTGCGTACATTTCAATCTTCTGGG
>CATNWA010006765.1:0-10349 GCA_951230385.1 Staurois parvus | reverse complement strand
GCCAAGTCCAAGTCGTCAGGGGCCCTGTAGGGGGCCTCCCATTGCTGCTGTCTCCCGCCACACTCTGCATGTGCCACTTTCGGGTTCTCCTCACACACTGCTGGTGTGTTGAATTTTTGACATAGGTGCTGGCAGTTTAAACGGCCTCCAAATAGCTGCTGCCAGGCCCCTAACTGCATGGGTCCCTGTACGCCTCCCATTGCTGCTGTCTCCATCGCCACACTCTGCCATGTGTCCACTTTCAGTCTCCTCTCACACTGCTGGTGTTTGAATTTTTTTGACATAGGGGTGCTGCGCAGATTACGGCCTCCTATAGCTGCTGCCAGGCCCTAATCTGCCATAGGCCCCTATATACCACCCTCCTCATGCTGCTGCCAAGTCCAGAGTCTGTCATGGGTCCCTGTACGGCCTCCCATTGCTGCTGTCTCCATCGCCACACTCTGCCATGTGCCACTTTTCAGGTCTCCTTACACACTGCTGTGTGTGAATTTTTTGACATAGGGTGCTGGCAGATTACGGGCCTCCCATAGCTGCTGCCAGGCCCCTAATCTGCCATAGGCCTCTATATACCGCCTCCTCATGCTGCTGCCAAGTCCAGAGTCTGTCATGGGTCCCTGTACGGCCTCCCATTGCTGCTGTCTCCATCGCCACACTCTGCCATGTGCCACTTTCAGGTCTCCTCACACTGCTGGTGTGTTGAATTTTTTTGACATAGGGTGCTGGCAGATTACGGGCCTCCTAGCTGCTGCCAGGCCCCTAATCTGCCATAGGCCCCTATATACCCGCCTCCTCATGCTGCTGCCAAGTCCAGAGTCTGTCATGGGTCCCTGTACGGCCTCCCATTGCTGCTGTCTCCATCGCCACACTCTGCCATGTGCCACTTTCAGGTCTCCTCACACACTGCTGGTGTGTTGAATTTTTTGACATAGGGTGCTGGCAGATTACGGCCTCCTATAGCTGCTGCCAGGCCCCTAATCTGCCATAGGCCCCTATATACCGCCTCCTCATGCTGCTGCTGCAAGTCCAGAGTCTGTCATGGGTCCCTGTACGGCCTCCCATTGCTGCTGTCTCCATCGCCACACTCCAGCCATGTGCCACTTTCAGGTCTCCTCACACACTGCTGGTGTGTTCAATTTTTTTTGACATAGGGTGCTGGCAGATTACGGGCCTCCTATAGCTGCTGCCAGCCCCTAATCTGCCATAGGCCCCTATATACCACCTCCTCATGCTGCTGCCAAGTCCAGAGTCTCTCATGGGTCCCTGTACGCCCTCCCATTGCTGCTGTCTCCATCGCCACACTCTGCCATGTGCCACTTTCAGGTCTCCTCACACTGCTGTGTGTTGAATTTTTTTGACATAGGGTGCTGGCAGATTACGGGCCTCCTATAGCTGCTGCCAGGCCCCTAATCTGCCATAGGCCCCTATATACCCCCTCCTCATGCTGCTGCCAAGTCCCAGAGTCTGTCATGGGTCCCTGTACGGCCTCCCATTGCTGCTGTCCCTCCATCGCCACACTCTGCCATGTGCCACTTTCAGGTCTCCTCACACACTGCTGGTGTGTTGAATTTTTTGACATAGGGTGCTGGCAGATTACGGGCCTCCTATAGCTGCTGCCAGGCCCCGTAATCTGCCATAGGCCCTATATACCGCCTCCTCATGCTGCTGCCAAGTCCAGAGTCTGTCATGGGTCCCTGTACGGCCTCCCATTGCTGCTGTCTCCATGCCACACTCTGCCATGTTGGTGCCACTTTCAGGTCTCCTCACACACTGCTGGTGTGTTCAATTTTTTGACATAGGGTGCTGGCAGATTACGGCCTCCCATAGCTGCTGCCAGGCCCCTAATCTGCCATAGGCCCCTAATATACCACCTCCTCATGCTGCTGCCAAGTCCAGAGTCCTGTCATGGGTCCCTGTACGCCTCCCATTGCTGTTGTCTCCATCGCCACACTCTGCCATGTCCCACTTTCAGGTCTCCTCACACACTGCTGGTGTGTTCAATTTTTTGACATAGGGTGCTGGAGATTAACGGGCCCTCCTATAGCTGCTGCCAGGCCCCTAATCTGCCATAGGCCTCTATATACCGCCTCCTCATGCTGCTGCCAATCCAGAGTCTGTCATGGGTCCCTGTACGGCCTCCCATTGCTGCTGTCTCCATCGCCACACTGTCAGGATCCGGGTGTTCTGCGGCATCGCGTCGGGCGGCGCATGCGCAGAACACCCACTCACCTCTACCCGGCGGGCGGTAGGACCTGGCCGCGCATGGCAGCGGCGGGGTTCGCGCATGCGCACTAATCTCGGGATCACGGACAGGCGCGCCCTGGCACCAATGACAGCGGGAGGCGGGCTATTTAAACGCAGGAACAGGTATGTTAGTTGCCGTTTGGTCTTGTATCCTGTGTCCTGTATCCTGTTCCTGTGTTGCTGTATACTCCCGTTGCCGACCTCTGCTTGTTCCTGATCCTGCTCTCTCCTGTTTGACCCCTGGCTTGCCTGACTACTCTTCTGTCTGATCCCTGGTACTGTATTTGCCCGCATCCTGCTGAACCTGGCTTGTGACCTGACCATCTTAGCTCGCTCCTCTGTACCTCGCTGCCCGCATAATACCGACCGGCCTGTCTGACCACGCATACCGTATCCATCCATCCATCCATCCATCCGGTTTGGGTCAGACCTGTGTATCTGTCTGCCTCTTCCAAATAGATTCCGTTCCTGCACTCCCCTGTCAGTATTCTCTACCACACCGCAGGACGCACTCGGGGGTCGCGACCTGGTTTCAGTCTGCACCAAGTCCATCCCCACCATCAGGGGCCCTGGTGAATAGCAGGCTGGGACTTAGACCCCGCGCCCTGGGAGCGTCCGTGCGGTGGGCTGCTAGAGACTCTGCCAGGCGGCTTAACAGTACCAAACGGCCCAAAAAGATGACGGAACCTGGAAGAGGACCTTCCCCCTGAAAATATGTGCCAGCATCTGGCGGCTCTTACTCAGGCGGTAAGGGCGCTGGAGGAGGGCTATAATCACCTGGATGGTCGGATCCAGACCCTAACCACCACTATTTCGGCCCCCCAAGATCATAGTCCCTCAGCTCCGGCCAGTGGTACCACTGAAACCCTGGCCGGACCAGCAGCACCTACACCTACACTTATGCCAAACCTCATGTTCCTGTCCCAAACGATTCAGTGGGAATCGCACCAAGTTCAGAGCATTTCGTAATGCCTGCCTGTTGTACTTTAGGCTCCAGCCACGTACGTTTGCGACAGAAACCGTGAAGGTGGGGTTTATTATTTCTTTGCTACTCGATGAACCCCAAGAATGGGCGCATCGACTATTAGAGATCCAGCAACCACCTCAGCTGGAATCTGTGGCAGCATTTTTTGAAGCGATGGGCCTCCTTTACGATGATCCCGAACGAGCAGCATCAGCTGAATCGGCCCTTCAGTCTCTCAGGCAAGGTCGTAGGCCTGCAGAGGAGTATGCGGGTGAGTTCAGGCGGTGGATGGGAGACACGCAATGGAACGACGCTGCCTTGCGCAACCAGTTCCGCATAGGCCTGTCTGAGTCCCTGAAAGACGAACTAGCCAGGGTAGGCATACCAGCCACACTAGAAAATCTCATGACCCTGGCTATTCAGATCGACCGACGCTTGCGGGGGGGAACGCAGGATGGAGAGGTCAGGCCAGGGCCTGAGGCCTGCTTGGATGTTTCCCCATGCTCCAGGACCAGTCAGTAGCACTGCTGGGAATCGCAATCCAGAACCCCTGGATACGCCGGAACCAATGCAAGTTGGGCTAGCTCGTCCCTCCCTAACACACCTGAAGAGCGTCAAAGACGCCGCCGCAACAAACCTGTGCCTCTACTGTGGGGAAGCTGGCCACATGGTACGTTCCTGTCCGGTGAAGGCTGGTAAGTGCACACTTCTGTTTACTCTGCCACACCTACCACAGCCAGTCACAATGTCAATTATTTAGCGGTACCCATTTTCATTCCAGCTCCCCGGAAGGGTCGTGACGGCAACAGCGATCATTGACTCCGGGGCCTGTAGCTGTTTTGTGGATCTGGACTTCGCGGCTCGATTCCAGATTCCCTTACAGGTTAAAGAATGTGGGTTTAATATTTTTCTAGCCGATGGATCTCGGATCAAGTCTGGGGTGGTGGGATCGGGAGACCCCGCCTCTCTGTGTGACTGTATCCGAGACTCACCGGGAATTCCTGTGTTTTGAATGCTATCTCCTCCCCTCTGTTTCCAATTATTCTGGGGCTTCCGTGGCTGCGGGCCCACGACCCCCAGATTAATTGGAAAGCCGGTACCCTCCGGTTCGGCTCTCCATACTGCCAAGAGCATTGTTGTCCACATGAGCCGGAGGCCCCACGCACACTATTCTGCGTAGATACTGACATAGAGCTGACACAACACGTCCCTTCAGTTTTTACCATCAATACCTTGACGTATTTAGTAAGCGGGGAGCGGACAATCTTCCTCCGCATAGGGCCTTACGACTGTCCAATCGATCTGCTCCCGGGATCTGAGGTACCCTTCGGGCGGATCTTTCCTCTGTCAGAAAAAGAACTAGGGGTACTAAAGGAATATATTGAGGAAAATCTTCAGAAGGGGTTCATACGCCCCTCCACATCCCCGGCCGGGGCGGGTATCTTCTTTGTTGAGAAGAAGGATAAATCCTTAAGGCCCTGTGTGGACTATAGGGAGCTTAACAAGATCACGGTAAAGAACCGTTACCCACTTCCTTTAGTACCAGAACTGTTTCAGCGACTCAGGACTGCATCTGTTTTTACGAAGTTGGATTTGAGGGGGGCTTACAATCTGGTCCGTATTCGGGAGGGAGATGAGTGGAAGACTGCCTTCCGTACTAGGTTCGGGCACTTTGAGTACCTGGTAATGCCCTTCGGTCTGTGTAATGCCCCCGCCACCTTCCAGCACTTCATTAACGATGTGTTCAGGGACTTCTTGGATATTTTCGTGGTCATCTATCTTGATGATATCTTAATTTTTTCTGCATCTCTGGAGGAGCATAGGGGTCACGTCAGGGTAGTGCTGGAAAGGCTCCGTTTGCATGGGTTATACGCAAAGGCAGATAAATGCAGTTTTGAGCAGCACAGTATCCCCTTCTTAGGCTTAATTATTTCTACTACTGGAATAGC
The DNA here is from genome assembly GCA_951230385.1 of Staurois parvus. Classification (NCBI taxonomy): domain Eukaryota; kingdom Metazoa; phylum Chordata; class Amphibia; order Anura; family Ranidae; genus Staurois; species Staurois parvus. The sequence continues at coordinate 5,195 of CATNWA010006765.1, read as the reverse complement.
GATGGATCCACAGAAGATCTCCGCAGTTCTGGAATGGCCGGTGCCGTTAGATAAAAAAGGGGTTCAGCGGTTCATTGGCTTTGCTAATTTTTACCGGAAATTCATTAGGAACTTTTCAGGCCTAGTATCCCCCATCACGCAACTTACCAAGCAGGGAGTGCGTTTCAAGTGGACATCTGAGGCGCAGGAAGCCTTTGAGTCCCTAAAGAGGTTATTCACCGAGGCCCCCATACTGAGCCATCCTGACTCTTCATTACCCTACACCCTTGGAGGTGGATGCTTCCGAAAACGCGGTTGGGGCTGTGCTTTCCCAAAGGAAGGGCATCTGTTAGGAATGGACTGGCCAGCAATGGTGGGACTCACCTGCCTTTTGATCTGCAGTACCAGGGCTGGCCAGCGGGTGTTCCCAGCAATCAGAGACTCAACTCTGCAGCCAGCTAACACCTGTAACTGATGATGCTGGGGTATTTAAGGGATGGCCAGACCCACAGACTCTGCCTTGGTGTTGTGTTTTGTCCTGGGCCCTGTATCTGTCCTGCATCCTGTTTCTGTTCCTTTGCTGACTTCTCCTGCTCTGATCCTGGCTTGTGACCCTGACCATCCCTCTGTCTGACCCTCTGTACTACGCTGCTTGCTACCTGTTCTGATCCCTGGCTTGTGACCCGGACCATCCTCTGCTGCCTGACCCTCTGTACTATGCTGCTTGCTACCTGCTGAACCTGGCCTGTGACCCCGACCATTCTCTCCGCTTGCTCCCCCTGTACCTACCTGCCCAATTGATATTGACCCGGCCTGCCTGACGACGCTTGCTTGTATGTACTGTTATCTGTGGGTGGTTTGGTTTGGTTTTGTTTGCACTGTATTATGTTTTAGTATTGCACTGCGTTTATGTTTGTACTGTTAGTGTTAATAAATTATATTGTTTATAACATATCTGAGGTCTGCGTTTCCCTGCTTCAGTCACACACCTCTGGTCATACCTGGGAGCCCTGACATTACACCAAGGCCAATCCTGACCAGAAGTGGCTGCACAGGGAAGCCATCTTGGCTTGTTGATGGGAAGGATGGATCTTGATGAGGTTGAGTATTTATATCTGCTAGTGTTTGATGACAGGGAGTATGCTTATCAAACTCTGAAGGAGTATACCCGGGATGAATTGCTAGAATGTATACGGCTCGCTCATGTTCTAGTAGATCAGGGCACAGTGTTCTCTGAGGTGCAGCCATTGATTGCGGTTTGTGCAGAGTTGGTTTCATCTGGTTCCCCCCCGAATGCAGGGATGAATTTTGCCACCATTTAGTGCAGACCAGGTAGAGTCCCTGGTGTGGTTATTAGAGGATGATGTGGGTTACTTTCTGGAGCGTTATTCCACATGTTCACCACAGACACTAAGAGATTGTATAAACGCAGTGCAGTCATTGACCAGACAGACTTTGTGTAAGCGCAGCTTTGTTCAACCCCTACTGCAGACATGGACAGATTTGTTGCACCCAGCCTCAGTCAGCTTACAAAGACCCAGTCCTGCTTCTAACTCTACTCCTGTATTCCCACCAGCTCCTCCAGTTACAGCCCAGTATACTTGGCTATCTACCGCATGTCAGTACCTGTTCCCACTCGCTGCACCTATCCTGCCTTTAACCCTGTAAAAAAAGCCCTCTGTAGCAACTGCTCCCTCTCCTGTTCCATCCTCCAGTTCTTCTCTGTCTCCAGGTGCTCCATTCGTTTGCAGACCTGCGTTTACTTGCAGTGCTCCAGTAGTTAAAACCAGAAAAAGCGAAAATTCTTTCCAACCAGTACCATCCTGCCAGTATCCAAACCGGTGAACCTGCCTTCCGTGGTTCAGACTGATGCCTGTACGCAGCCTGAAGCCTCTACTCGGCCTGAAGCCTCTACTCGGCCTGAAGCCTCTACGCGGCCTGAAGCCTCTCCTCAGCCTGAAGCCTCTACTCGGCCTGAAGCCTCTACTCGGCCTGATGCCTGTACTCGGCCTGATGCCTGTACTCGGCCTGAAGCCTCTACTCGGCCTGAAGCCTCTACGCGGCCTGAAGCCTCTACGCGGCCTGAAGCCTCTACTCGGCCTGATGCCTGTACTCGGCCTGATGCCTGTACTCGGCCTGATGCCTGTACTCGGCCTGATGCCTCTACTCGGCCTGAAGCCTCTACTCGGCCTAATGCCTCTACCCAGCATGATGAACTGATCCAGCCTGACGATCCTATTAGGCCAGTTGACTCGATGCCCGCTGTTGATCCAGATGATCCGGGTACCTGATCCGGTGCCCGCTGTCGTGCCAATTGACTCAGAGCCCGCTGTCGTACCTGGTGACTTGGTGCCCACTGCCTTGCCAGATGACGCGGTGCCCGCTGGCAAGCCAAATGACCTGATGCCTGGTGACCTAGTGTCCGCTGTCATACCTGATGACCCGATGCCCACTGTCGAGCCAGACAATCTGGTCCTGATGACCCGGTGCCCACTGTCGGGCCTGTTGACTCGGAGACCACTGCCTTGCCAGATGACGCGGTGCCCGCTGTCGAGCCAAATGACCTGATGCCTGGTGACCCGATGCCCGCTGTCCAGCCAGACGATCCAATGTCTGACCCAGTGCCCGCAGTCATACCAGTTGACTCGGAGCCCACTGCCTTGCCAGATGACGCGGTGCCCGCGGTCGAGCCAAATGACCTGATGCCTGGTGACCCGATGCCTGCTGTCCAGCCAGACCATACAATGTCTGACCCAGTGCCTGCGGTCATACCAGTTGACTCGGAGCCCACTGTCGTGCCTGGTGACTCGGTGCCCGCCGCTCCGCCTGGGGGCCCGAGACCTGTTGCTCCGCTTGGGGGTCCAGCGCCCGCCGCTCCGCCTGGGGATCCGGCGCCCGCCGCCCTGCCTGGGGGCCTGAGACCTGTCGCTCCGCCTGAGGGCCCGAGATCTGTCGCTCCGCCTGAGGGCCCGAGACCTGTCGCTCCACCTGGGGGTCCGGCGCCCGCCGCTCCGCCTGAGGGCCCGAGACCTGTCGCTCCTCCTGGGGTCCGGCGCCTGCCCGCCGCTCCGCCTGAGGGCCCGAGACCTGTCGCTCCGCCTGGGGGTCCGGCGCCCGCCGCTCCGCCTGAGGGCCCGAGACCTGTCGCTCCGCCTGGGGGTCCGGCGCCCGCCGCTCCGCCTGAGGACCCGAGACCTGTCGCCCCGCCCGGGGGCCCGGTGCCTGCCGCCCCACCCGGGGGCCCGGTGCCTGCCGCCCCGCCCGGGGGCCCGGTGCCTGCTGCTCCGCCCGGGGGCCGGTGCCTGTCGCCCCGCCCGGGGGCCGGTGCCTGTCGCCCCCGCCCGGGGGCCCGGTGCCTGCCGCCCCGCCCGGGGGCCCGGTGCCTGCCGCCCCGCCCGGGGGCCCGGTGCCTGCCGCCCCGCCCGGGGGCCCGGTGCCTGCTGCTCCGCCTGGTGGCCCGCTGCCTGCTGCTTCGCCTGGTAATCCGATGTGCCTCTGCCCGGAGTCCTGCCCGATGTGCCTCTGCCCGGAGTCCTGCCCGATGTGCCTCTGCCCGGAGTCCTGCCCGATGTGCCTCTGCCCGGAGTCCTGCCCGATGTGCCTCTGCCCGGAGTCCTGCCCGATGTGCCTCTGCCCGGAGTCCTGCCCGATGTGCCTCTGCCCGATGTGCCTCTGCCCGGAGTTCTGCCCGATGTGCCTCTGCCCGGTGTGCCTCTGCTCGATGTGCCTCTGCCCGGAGTCCAGCCCGGTGTGCCGCTGCCCGAGTCCTGCCCGGTGTGCCTGCAGTCTTTGATATCCCGCCAGTTGCCAGACCCGGGCGGTGGAACATTTTGCCCAGCTAGGACTGTTTGGAGCGTCCTGAGGCCGCTCCTTGAGGGGGGGGTACTGTTAGGAATGGACTGGCCAGCAATGGTGGGACTCACCTGCACTGCTTTTGATCTGCAGTACCAGGGCTGGCCAGCGGGTGTTCCCAGCAATCAGAGACTCAACTCTGCAGCCAGCTAACACCTGTAACTGATGATGCTGGGGTATTTAAGGGATGGCCAGACCCACAGACTCTCTGCCTTGGTGTTGTGTTTGTCCTGGGCCCTGTATCTGTCCTGCATCCTGTTTCTGTTCCTTTGCTGACTTCTCCTGCTCTGATCCTGGCTTGTGACCCTGACCATCCCTCTGTACTACGCTGCTTGCTACCTGTTCTGATCCCTGGCTTGTGACCCGGACCATCCCTCTGCCTGACCCTCTGTACTATGCTGCTTGCTACCTGCTGAACCTGGCCTGTGACCCCGACCATTCTCCGCTTGCTCCCCCTGTACCTACCTGCCCAATTGATATTGACCCGGCCTGCCTGACGACGCTTGCTTGTATGTACTGTTATCTGTGGGTGGTTTGGTTTGGTTTGTTTGCACTGTATTATGTTTTAGTATTGCACTGCGTTTATGTTTGTACTGTTAGTGTTAATAAATTATATTGTTTATAACATATCTGAGGTCTGCGTTTCCCTGCTTCAGTCACACACCTCTAGTCATACCTGGGGTAGCCCCTGACAGCATCAAGGAACTGATGCATCCCGTGGCATTTTTCTCCAGGAAACTATCTTCGGCCGAGAAGAACTATGACATAGGGGACCGAGAACTCCTGGCCATCAAGGCAGCATTGGAGGAGTGGAGGTACTTGCTGGAAGGAGCCGTGCACCCGATATTAATTTTTACGGATCACAAGAACCTTGAATATTTAAGAACGGCGAAGCGCTTGAGACCAAGACAGGCTAGGTGGGCACTTTTTTTTCTCTCGGTTTGTGTTTCATATCACTTATAGGCCTGGATCAAAGAACACGAAACCAGATGCTCTTTCGCGGATGTTCGAAGACCCAAAGGAGGCCCACAAACCCGACACCATCCTGTCGTCTGGTAATTTTTTGGCATTACAGACTGAGCTACGTTCCCAACTACAGGCAGCATCCATAGGGGCTCCAAATGTTCCAGGGGTGCCACTACAGAATAGAGATGGATTATGGTGGAAAGGAGAACGAATCTTGGTACCTGACGAATCTCGCACCACGGTCTTGGGCCATTGCCATGACCATCCCCTGGCTGGGCACTTCGGGGCCCGGAAGACGTTGGAACTTCTACAACGTATGTTCTGGTGGCCCAGCATGTCCAAAGATTGCGAGGCTTACGTAAAGACCTGCGCGGTCTGTCAAAGGAATAAGCCTTCCA
>CATNWA010006764.1:0-10543 GCA_951230385.1 Staurois parvus | reverse complement strand
ACTGCAGTATGACTTGGCGACGTGGCGAGTCCCATAAGTGCAGTACAAGCTGGTGTGGTGTCGAGCACAAGTATTGTCCCTCAACCACCAAGAAGTCACACACAGGCCCATAGAGCCCCTAATATCTTTCCAGATGTGCTTGTAAATCCTGATTGGCAGCCCACAAATTCTGCAGCACCCGTTCTTCCCCATTTACTGCCCAACCTGAAATTCAGGTGAAAACAGCAAATTTAACTACTCCACTTGATTTTTTTAAGCTGTTTTTCACGGAAGATCTGTATGCATTGATTGTGGATCAAAGCAATTTATATGCACAACAATTTATCACCGCCAACCAAAATTCAAACCTTGCCAGACACATGGAAACTCCGAATTTATATTTTTTTGGGCCTAACCCTCAATATGGGCATTACAAAAAAAAATGAATTACGATTGTATTGGTCCACAGACCTGATTCATCATATGCCCGTGTTCTCTTCTGCCATGGCCAGACATAGATACGAGAGTATAATGTGTTTTATGCATTTCAACGACAATACACTCTGTCGTCCTCGAGGTGACCCTGAATTTGACCGGCTCCACAAAATTCAGCCCCTCGCAAATCACCTTAACCTAAAATTTGCAGATGTCTATACTCCCCAGCAAAAAATCTGTGTTGATGAGTACCTCATTAATTTTTCTGACCACCTTGCATTCAAACAATTTCTCCCCAGCAAGTGTGCCAGATATGGGGTCATGATGTAGAAGACCTGTGAGAGGACAACAGGCTATACTTATAAGTTTTGGATTTACAAGGGAAAAGTCACATGGAGCCCCCCGCATGCCCAGACTACATGGGGAGCAGTGGCAAGATAGTTTGGGACTTGGTGTCATCCTTTTTCCATGTGGGGTACCACTTATACGTGGACAATTTTTATTCAAGCATGCCACTATTTAGACATTTGTACAATCTTGGAACTGGCGCATGTGGCACCGTATGACCTAATGTGTGCCCACCATTAGAAGTGGGTGGATGCAGGGCGGTATATTTTAATGGTGGACATACCACACATTTTTTTTTTGGCAGAGATTTCTTCTCTTTTTTTCATTCAGTCCACAGGCTGCATACAAAAAAAAAAGAACATAGCATATATACCCAACAAGGACCAGCGACGTACTGGTACATCACTGGATTTGAATGGTTATATACAGGATGATGCCTACAGCTGCAGGCATCATCCTGGTATCATTTTTTTCAGCTGGTGATCGGCTTTCATGTAATAGTAATCCTTGTGGCTAATTAGCTGCAGGATTGCTTTTACAAGCAGCAGGAGACAATGCCCCCCTCCCCCACTGCCTTCCACGGCCTTCTCAGGCAGTCCTGTGCCATTGGGAGAACCTGAGAATGCACCCCAGTGTTTCTGCCAGCTGACCATACTGTAGAGCTGATTGGGGACCAGAATGGTGCCAATCATCTCTATAGCCTAAGAAATCAGAAGCTACGAGCATTTAATCACTTCAGTTTCGCAGGATAAAAACAGCGCCATTTGTAAATTGGGAAAGCATCTGATCACACCGGTCTTGGTTTGATTAGATAATGTAAGGGCAGAGGAGATATCTAGAGTATGATAGACCCCAGATTTCTCAAAAAAGAATATATGACATTGCCCATTGAAGTTATAGGGGATATTTGCATTCCCTGTGATAGCATTAAAAGTGACAAAAAAAAAAATTAAAGGGGCAGTGTAAAAATAATTAAAAAAATCAAAATAACTTTAAAAAAAAAAAGTACCCTTGGCCCCCCATGTGAGGTATCACCACAAACGTCAGATCAAGGGCAGTAATTCACAACTAGACCTCCTCTGTAAATCTAAAATGGTAGCTTGTAAAGGCTTTTAAAACATTGCCTATGGATATTAAATACGTATGCAGTTTGTCGCCATTGCACGGGGCATGCGCAGTTTTAAAGCATGTCATGTTTGGCATACCATCATCTCTTTTATAGTTTACCAAATAATTGGCCAATATATTGTGTTTTCGTGCATTAAAAAGTAAAAAAAGTGTATTTTTAAAAAAAAATGCGTTTGAAAAATCGCTGCGCGCGTACTATGTGACATAAAAGATTTCAGCACCCACCATTTTATTCACTAGGGTGTTTGCTTTAAAAATATATATATATTTGGGATTTAAATTAATTTCCTAGCAAAAAATACAGATTTTTTTCATGTGAACAAAAAGTGTCAGAAAAGGCTTGATCTTCTGGTGGTTAGAAGAGTGAATGATGTGTGGCATAAGCTTCTAATGCTGGGCATAAAATGCCCCCACTCCTCAAAAAGAAGTGAAATGAGGAAGTTACGCACCTTCAGGCTTTCAAAGTAGTCATTGGATTTCAGGCTCCTGTATGTGGCTAGGCTCCCAAAAAGTCTCACACATGTGGTATCACCATACTCGGTAGAAGTAGCAGAATGTATTTTAGGGTACAATTCCACATATACCCATGGCTTGTGCAAGAAATGTATCATTTAAATGACAACTTTGTGTAAAAAAAAAAAAAAAGGTTTTTGTCATTTTCCTGAAAAAACATGTGGAAAAAAAATAAATCTTCCACGGACTCAATATGCCTCTCAGCAGATATAGTAGCTTAGGGTGTCTACTTTCTGAAAAGGGGTCATTTGAGGGTGTTTGTACTATCCTGGTATTTTAGCACCTCAAGAAATGTGATGAGCAGTCAGAAAGTAAAAGCTGTGTAAATTCCAGTATCTATACCATAGTTTGTAGACGCTATAACCTTCTGTCAGGAATGGACTGCCAGCTATGGTGGGACTCACCTGCCTTTTGATCTGCAGTACCAGGGCTGGCCAGCGGGTGTTCCCAGCAATCAGAGACTCAACTTTGCAGCCAGCTAACACCTGTAACTGATTATGCTGGGGTATTTAAGGGATGGCCAGACCCACAGACTCTGCCTTGGTGTGTGTTTTTCCTGGGCCCTGTATCCTGTTTCTGTCCTGCATCCTGTTTCTGTCCTGCATCCTGTTTCTGAACCGCTGCTGACTTCTCCTGCTCTGATCCCGGCTCGCTCCTGACCATCCCTCTGTCTGACCCTTTGTACCACGCTGCTTGCTACCTGTTCTGATCCCTGGTTTGTGACCCTGACCAATCTCCGCTTGCTCCCCCTGTACCTACCTGCCCTATTGATATTGACTCGGCCTGCCTGACGACGCTTGCTTGTATGTACTGTTATCTGTGGGTGGTTTGGTTTGGTTTGTTTGCACTGTATTATGTTTTAGTATTGCACTGCGTTTATGTTTGTATTGTTAGTGTTAATAAATTATATTGTTTATAACATATCTGAGGTCTGCGTTTCCCTGCGTCAGTCACACATCTCTGGTCACACCTGGGAGCCCTGACATTACACCAAGGCCAATCCTGACCAGAAGTGGCTGCACAGGGAAGCCATCTTGGCTTGTTGATGGGAAGGATGGATCTGGATGAGGTTGAGTATTTATCTCTGCTAGTGCTTGATGACAGAGAGTATGCTTATCAGACTCTGAAGGAGTATCCCCGGGATGAACTGCTAGAATGTATACGGCTCGCTCATGTTCTAGTAGTCAGGGCACAGATTTCTCTATGGTGCAGCCATTGATTCAGGTTTGTGTTGAGTTGGTTTCATCTGGTTCCCCCGAATGCAGGGATGAATTTTTGCCACCATTTAGTGCAGACCAGGTTGAGTCCCTGGTGTGGTTATTAGAGGATGATGTGGGTTACTTTCTGGAGCGTTATTCCACATGTTCACCACAGACACTAGGAGATTGTATAAACGCAGTGCAGTCATTGACCAGACAGGCTTTGTGTAAGCTCAGCTTTGTTCAACCCCTACTGCCGACATGGACAGACTTGTTGCACCCAGCCTCAGTCAGCTTACAAAAACCCAGTCCTGCTTCTAACTCTACTCCTGTATTCCCACCAGCTCCTCCAGTTACAGCCCAGTATACTTGGCTATCTACCACATGTCAGTACCCTGTTCCCACTCGCTGCACCTATCCTGCCTTTAACCCTGTAAAAAAAGCCCTCTGTAGCAACTGCTCCCTCTCCTGTTCCATCCTCCAGTTTTTCTCTGTCTCCAGCTGCTCCATTCGTTTGCAGACCTGCGTTTACTTGCAGTGCTCCAGTAGTTAAAACCAGAAAAAAGCGAAAATTCTTTCCAACCAATACCATCCTGCCAGTATCCAAACCGGTGAACCTGCCTTCCGTGACTCAGCCTGAAGCCTCTACTCAGCCGGATGCCTCTCTTCAGCCGGATGCCTCTCTTCAGCCGGATGCCTCTCCTCAGCCTGATGCCTCTCCTCAGCCTGATGCCTCTCCTCAGCCTGAAGCCTCTCCTCAGCCTGATGCCTCTCCTCAGCCTGATGCCTCTCCTCAGCCTGAAGCCTCTCCTCAGCCTGAAGCCTCTCCTCAGCCTGAAGCCTCTACTCAACCTGATGCCTGCATTCAGCCTGATGCCGCTACTCAGCATGATGAACTGATCCAGCCCGACGATCCTATTAGGCCAGTTGACTCGATGCCCGCTGTTGATCCAGATGATCCGGTACCTGATCCAGTGCCCGCTGTCGTGCCAATTGACTCAGAAAACCCGCTGTCATACCTGGTGACCCGGTGCCCACTGCCTTGCCAGATGACGCGGTGCCCGGCGCTGGCAAGCCAAATGACCTGATTGCCTGCGTGAACCCAGTGCCCGTCTGTCATACCTGGTGACCCGATGCCCGCTGTCATCCGATACCTGATGACCTCGGTTCGCCCACTGTCGTGCCTGTTGACTCGGAGACCCACTGTCTTTGCCCAGACGACTCAGGTGCCCGCTGTTCCGCCATCGACTCGGTGCCACAGTCTTTCCAGACGACTCGGTGCCCGCAGTCATTGCCAGACGACTTCGGTGCCCGCATCTTGCCAGACGACTCGGTGCCCGCATCTTGCCAGACGACTCGGTGCCCGCAGCCTTGCCAGACGACTTGGTGTCCCACTGTCGTGCCATGGTGTACTCGGTGCACCGCCGCTTCGTCTGGGGGCCCCGAGACCTGTTGCTTCCGCCTGAGGGCCCGAGACCTGTCGCTCCATCTGGGGTCCGGCGCCCCGCCCCGCTCCACCTGAGGGCCGGGGGGGAGAGACCTGTAGCTCTGCCTGGGTGGTCCGGCGCCCGCCGCTCCGCATGGGGGTCCGGCGCCCCGCCGCTCCGCCTTGGGGGCCCGATGCCTGTCGCCCCATGCCTGGGGGCCCGATGCCTGTCGCCCCGCCTGGGGGCCCGATGCCCGCTGTTTCCGCCAGTTGACTCGGTGCCCCGCAGTCTTGCCAGACGACTCGGTGCCCGCAGTCTTGCCAGATGACGGTGCCCGCAGTCTTGCCAGACGACTCGGTGCCCGCTAGTCTTGCCAGACGACTCAGTGCCCGCTGTTCCGCCAGTTGGACTCGATGCCCGTCAGTCTTGCAGTTGACTCGATGCCCGCAGTCTTGGACCAGTTGACTCGATGTCCCGCAGTCTTGCCAGACGACTCGGTGCCGCAAGTCTTTGCCAGACGACTCGGTGCCCGCAGTCTTGCCAGACGACTCGGTGCCTGCTGTTCCGCCAGTTGACTCGTGACCTCCCGCTGTTCCGCCAGGTTTTCACTCGGTGGCCCGCATGTTTTTGCCAGTTGACTCGGTGCCCGCAGTCTTGCCAGACGACTCGGTGAACGCAGTCTTGCCAGACGAGCGGTGCCCCGCAGTCCTTGCCAGAGCGACTCGGTGCCCGCAGTCTTGCCAGACGACTCGGTTGCATGCTGTTTACGAAGTTGACTCGGCCCTTTTTCGTTTTCCGCCCCAGTTCCTCGTGCCCGCAGTCATTGACAGACGACTCGGTGCCCGCAGTCTTGCCAGACGACTCGGTGCCCGCAGTTCACTGGCCATGACTATCAGGTGGCCTGCAGTCTTGCTCCAGACGACTCGGTGCCCGCAGCCCTTTGCCAGACACGACTCGGCTGGCCCGCAGTCCCGCCAGTTGACTCGATGCCCGCTGTTCCCGCCAGTTGACTCGGTGCCCGCAGTCTTGCCAGACGACTCGGTGGCCCGCTGTTCCGCCAGTAGTCGACTCGGTGCCCGCAGTCTTGCCAGACGACTCGGTGCCGCAGTCTTGCCAGACGATTCGGTGCCCGCAGTCTTGCCAGTACGACCCTTTCGGTGGCCCGCACAGTCTTTCCAGACGACTCCGGTTAGCCCGCTGTTCCCGCCAGTCCGACTCGGTGACAGCAGTCTTGACAGACGACTCGGTGCCCGCTGTCGTTGCCAGACGACTACGGTGTGCCGCAGTCTTGCCCAATTTGACGATTCGGTGCCCGCAGTCTTGCCAGACGATTCGGTGCCCGCCAAGTCTTGCCAGACGACTCGGTGCCGTCGCTGTTCCGCCAGTTGACTCGATGCCCGCTACGTCTTGCACATGACCACTCGGTTATGCCCGCAGTCTTGCCAGTACGACTCGGTGCCCGCAGTCTGCCAGACGATACTCGGTGCACCGACAGTCTTGCCAGACGTCTCGGTGCACCGCTTTTCCGCCAGTTGACTGTCGATGCGCTCCTTTGTTCCGCCAGGTTGATCTCGCGTTGCGATATTCGCGCAGTCTTGGCACAGACGATCTCGGTGGCCCACTGATTCGTGGGCCCTCGGTGAAACTCGGTGCCCGACGACTTCCGACTCTGGGGGCCCGAGGACCTTTACAGCTCTTCAAGATCATGAGGGCCCGGAGAACCTGTCGCTACTACATCTGGGGGAGTAAGCTTCATTGGCGCACCGAGCCGCTCCGCCTGAGGGATCCCTCGAGACCTGTAGCTATACGCCGGGGGTCCGGCGCCCGCCGCTCCGTTTTACATGGGGGTCCGGCGCCGACGCCGCTCCGGCTGGGGGATCATATACCGATTGCCTGTCGCCCGACCCACCTGGGGGCACAAGATGACTGTCGCCCCCCGCCTGGGGGCCTCTGACATGCCTGTTCGCCTCCGCCTGGGCGTTCCGATGCCTGTCGCACGCCGTCCTGGGGGGTCCGATCCTGTCGCCCCCGCCTGGGGAGTCCCGCTGCCTGTACGCTCGCCTGAGGATGACCGAGAACTTGTACGTTTCCGCCTGGGGGTCCGCCGCCCGCCGCTATCCGCCTGGGTGTCCCGATGCCTGTTAAAACCACGACCATGGGGGTCCGATGCCTGTTCGGCCACCGCCTGGGGGTCCGATGACTGTCGCCCGCCCCATGGTGGGTTCCGAATTTGCTGATGTCGCCCCGCCTGGGGGATCCCGTTGCACTTCGCGCGCCGCCTGGGGGTCCCGATGACCTGATCGCTTTTCTGCTAGAGGGCACCGAGACCTGTCGCTCCTTTCTGGGGGTTCCGGCAAACGCGAACGCTCCGCCTGAGGGCCCGAAGGACCTGTTTCAGTTCCTCCTATGGTGGGTCCGGATTGGGCGCCGCCGCTGCTCCGCCTGGGGGGCCCGAGGTCCTGTTCGCCCCGCAACGGGGGTGCCCGGTGCCACTGTCGACACGACCGGCGGGGCCCGGTGCCTGTCGCTACCGCCTGGTGCCTCACTGCCTGCTGGCTTCACCTGGTAGCACCGATGTGCCTATGACCCAGGTCCTGAATCCCCGATGTGCCTCTGCCCGGGGTTCCTGTCCGATGTGCATTCTGCCCGGAGAGTCCTGCCCTATGTGCCTCTGCCCGGAGATAAACATGACCGATGTGCCTCTGCATTCGGAGTAGTCCTGCCCGATGTGCCTCTGCCCGGAGTCCTGCCCGATAGTGCCTCTGCCCGGGAGTAACGTCACCAGTGCACCGATGTGCCATTCTGCACGGAGTCCGATTGAACGTAATGGGCCTCTGCACCGGAGTGTCGCCAAGACCCATTGTGCCTCTGCCCGATGTGCCTCTGCCCTGGAGTCTCAGCCCGATGTGCTCTCGGCCCGGAGTCACAGCCCGGTGTGCCTCTGCCCGGTGTGCCAGTCTTTGATATCCCCCATGTTACCAGACTAGGGCGGAGGAACATTTTTCCCCAGCTTGGACTGTTTGGAGAGCGTCCTGAGGCCGTCTACTTGAGGGGGGGGTACTGTCAGGGAAATGGACTGGCCAGACTATGGTGGGATCACACTGCCTTTTGATCTGGCCGAAGTACCAGGGCTGGCCATCGGGTGTTCCAGGCTAATCAGAGGACTCTAGACTTTGCAGCCAGCTAACACCTGTAAACAGATTATGCTGGGGTATTATTTAAGGGATGGCCAGACCCACAGACTCTGCCGTGGTATGTGTGTTTGTCCTGGGCCCTGTATCCTGTATCTGTCTCTGCATCCTGTATACTGTCCTGCATCCTTTGTTTCTGACCGCTGCTGACTTCTCCTGTTCACCTGATCCCGGCTCGCTCTTGTACAATCCCTCCTGTACTGACCCTGTTGAACCACGCTGCTTGCTCTGCTTGCTTGTTCTGATCCCCTGGCTTGTGACCCTATGACCAAATCTAAGCTTGCTCCCCCCTGTACCTACCTGCCCTATTGAATGACCCCGGCCTGCCTGACGTTCGCTTGCTTGTATGTACTGTTATCTGATGGGTGGTTTGGGTTTTGGTTTGTTTGCACTGGGTAATTATGTTTTAGTATTGCAAACTGCGTTTATGTTGTATTGTTTGAGTGTTACATAATATTATATTGTTATTATACATATCTGAGGTCCTGCGGTTGCACTGCGTCAGTCACCACATCTCTGGTTCACACCTGGGAGCCCCTGACACCTTCACACAAAAGGCAATCAATATACAACCTTATAGGGATTTTTTTTAACACCAAAAACATGTAGCAAAAAATATCATTTTTGTCCTAAAAAAGAAAAAAGTTTATTGACAGCGTTTTAATTTATTTTGGATATTTTTTTATGAACCAGATAATGGAGATAATATTGGATCAAGAGAGGCGGAACTGACCCATTTGGAAACTCAGGCACTGCCCACTAGGGACCGGGGTCAGTAAGGGGGCACCATGAGATTGCCCCTGGTACTTTTTTCATGGGAGTTTTTGAGTTTTGGCAAGGAACAACAGGGGCACCCATGATCCCCCTATTGACCGGGGGGCCCCATGAGTTGTCAGTCCTCCCCTGAATTAATGTTTTTTTTTTTAATAATGTTATTCCTCAAAAAGTTTTTGTTTATCTAGTGCCGGAAAATATTAAAAGCACACAGGTGATTCAAATACCACCTCAAAAGCAAGCTCTATTTGTGTATAAATAAAGGTAACAACAATTTAATTTATAGTACCATGAGCCGCGGCAATTGTCAGTTAAACTAGTGCACAGCGCTAGTATAGCAAAAAATTGGAGTTAAATTTGACCAATTTCTATAACACACTTAGTTTTGTAGGTCGCTAAATTACACTTTCACACAAGAGACAATACAATATACACTTGAATTGAGATTTTTTGTTACCAAAAACAATGTAGCAGAAATACATTTTGGTCTAAATTTCTCAACTGAACGTTGAGTTTATACTATTTATTTTTTATTTTTTTTTTAAATAGCCGAAAGTAATAAATATTAGTTTTTCTTTAACATTTTTTTGGTTTTTTTGTTTATAGCGGTGCAAAATAAAAAGCGCACAGGTGATCAAATACCACCAAAAGAAAGCTACTATTTGTAGTGAAAAATGGACGTAAATTTAATTGGGTACTACACGTTGCAATGGACCGCCGGCAATTATCAGATCGAATTAGTGCAGCTCCAAAATAATAAAAAGAAAAAAGGAAATAGCAAAAAGAGGCCTGGGCTTTAACCTCCCTGGCGGTATTCCAGAGTGTAGTCTCGGAGTAAAGTGTCACGTAACCTAAAAGCGGTACACCCAGAGCTACACTCGGGCTTTACCATCGTGGAATGTGGCGCTGATCTGGGATCTGTTCTTTTCTCTTACCTTTGTCCCCCTCCTGCAGTGTCCCCGTGGAAAGACCGCCCCGGACTGATGCCGGGCATATGTCATCTGGGTTCCCGTCCCCTGCCGAGTGTCGGGAACTACGGGGGATAAGGAAATGGCGGGGAGAATTGAAAATGACAAAAAGTGACATTTCACTAAATACACTAAAATCACATGAGTTTATAAAACATTTATTTTCTCGTATGTCAAACCGTTTTCACATATCATTTTGTCCCTAGTGGCTCTTGTTCCTGTGCCCTGCCTAGCATTTTAACCGTTCTTTCTGCCTGGACAACTGATGAAAGTCCATGGACTGTCCAAAAAGCGTCACTTCTAGGGTCAAAAATTCGGTTTTAGGGACCCCAAGCTAGAGACTAGCGATTTGTAAAATCAGAACCACACTTGCAGAATTGAGTGATAGTGATATCGTGGGGAGATAGTTTCGTCATCAGACACTGAAAAACGATTTTGTGGAGTTTGCGCAGTGATGTGGGAACTTGGCGCTATATTTAAAAATTTTAGTGTTTTTGGTTTGTTTTTATTATTTAAAATTAAATTTATTATTTTTTTATTTTTTTTTTATTATTTATTTAAATTATAATTTATGATTTGGT
>CATNWA010006762.1:0-10234 GCA_951230385.1 Staurois parvus | reverse complement strand
AAAGGGCCAGGTCAACCCGCCGTTTACCAGGAGATTTGGAGCACTTCATGTTTTCCTTCCACAATAGGCGTTTTTGGGGGAATGCTGACTTCTTTTTCCAGCGGGACTTGCCCCGCCCACACTGCCAAAAGCCCCCAAAACCGGGTTAAAGGGATCGGGGGAATTACGGGGCTTGATTTGGCCAGCAAACTCCCTAAAGGGCAGAAAGCTAAAGGGCCACTTTTAAAAGCTCCGGGTTTCCCAAAACACCTCACATGCCCCCGGTTAATTCCTCCCAACCCGCATTAGGCGTAATTTGCGCAAAGGGGGGCCCAAAAACCCAAAGTACTGATACAATGCACTTCACTTTTTCAGGGGGCCCTATTTTGTTCTATTACAATCCGTTTTTTTTGTTATCAGTTAAACTAGCACAACACCGTATAGCAAAACATTTAATAAATTCCAATATCTATACCATCATTTGCAGACGCTATAACTTTCACACAAACCAATTTATATGCAGTTATTGGGATTTTTTTTACCAAAGACATATAGCAAAATACATTTTGGCTACATTTATGATGAAATTTGAGTTTATTGGATATTATTTGACAGAAATTAGAAAAAATTTTTTTTTTTCATAATTTTCAGGTTTTTTTTGTTTATAGTGCAAAAAAAAAAACCCCAAAGGTGATCAGATACCACCAAAAAAAGCTCTATTTGTGTGCAAAAAGGACATAAATATAATTTATGTACAGTATTGCATGACTGCACAATTGTCAGTCAAACTAGCGCAGAGCCACATAGCAAAAAGTGGCGTAAATTCCAGTATCTATACCACCATTTGTAGACGCCTATAACTTTCACACAAACCAATTTAATATGCAGTTATTGGGATTTTTGACCAAAAACATGTATCAAAGTTCATTTTGGCCTAAATTTAAGGTGAAATTTGAGTTTATACAATATTTTTTTATAACAGAAATGGAAAAATATAATTTTTTTTTGTGTTTGTCAAAATTTTCTGTCTTTTTTTCTTTACGGTGCAAAAAATAAAAAGCGCACAGGTGATCAAATACCACCAAAAGAAAGATCTATTTGTGTGAAAAAAGGACATCATGCTTCCCTGTCAAACCATTCATATTGCTTAGGAGTTTTGCTGCAAATAGACTTCTTTATATATCTTCCAGTGTAAAAGCACTACTGTCACCACAATCAAGGAGGACAGCATGTTTATATCAGAATTTAATAACTGGCCCAATATTGCATTGTGTGTGTCCATAATTATGCTACAGTGATTTTACCCAGTAAAAAAATATAACACAATTTAAAAACACAAGATTTGAATATTTTCAGGCATTTGCCTGTCTGCAAATTTGTTTTCTGAATACCCACATAAAGACAAGCTGTGAAAGAATTTTGCAAAGATTTAATATGGAAACCTAGCTTACAACTTAGTCATAAAAGTCAGTTTTGCTGCTGATACTTCATCACCTTTTTTATTGATTGTAAATACAGAAAGCATAACATAAGCATAAGAGCTGCATAAACTGGCAATTCCTTGCTGCCTTAACCACTTGCCGCCCTGCCACTGTACATGTACGGCGGCAGGGTGGCACTCGCAGGCAAAAACACGTTTTGAAACGTGTGTTTTCTAAACAAATAGGGGGCGCGTGGGAGGCGCGCCGCCGCCCTATCTGTCCCCATGATCACCGACACAGATGTCAGTCGGCGGGTCACAGCCGCTCCTTAGCGGTTATGTCCCGGCGATCGGCGGCAAACACTGACAGAGAGCACGGCTGCAGTAGCTGTGCTGTCTGTCACTTCCCTGTCAGCTCGAGGATGAGCTGATCGAGAAAGAATAGTTTCTCTTTTCTCGATCAGCCTTGTCCCGCCCAGCACACACCCCCGCCCCCTAGTAAAACACTCCCCTCACTCCTATAACCCTTCCCTGCAAAATAAAGTTAACCCCTTCCTCCCCAGTGCCATTAGTACAGTGTCAGTTTTTTTTTTTTTTCGCACTGATCACTGTATTAGTGTTTTTGGGGATGTCAGTGACCCCAAGTCAGTACCCCCCAATGTCAGAATGTCTGCCGCAGTCCCGCCATAAGTCGCTGGTCGCTGCCATAAGTCCCTGATCGCCGCCATAAGTCCCTGATCGCCCCCATTATTAGTATAAAAACCCCTAAAAATTCCAGTATCTTTCCCGCCATTTGTAAACGCTATAACTTTCACGTAAACCAATTAATTTACACGTATTGGGTTTTTTTTTTTTAGCAAAGACATGTCGCAGAATGCATTTTGGCAGAAATTTATGACTACATTTGATTTTTGCATTTTTTTTTACTGGACATGTTTTATAGCAAAAAGTCCAAAATATTGTTTTTTTTTCCCTCAAAATTGTCAGGCTTTTTTTTTTATAGCGCAAAAAATAAAAACCGCACAGGCGATCAAATACCACCGAAAGAAAGCTCAATTTGTGGGGAAAAAAAGGATGTAAATTTCATTTATGTACCGTATTGCATGACTGCGCAATTGTCCGTTAAACTAGCGCAGCGCTGTATAGCAGAAAAATGGCGTAAATTGCAGATTGCAGTATTTATACCATAGTTTGTAGACGCTATAACTTCCACACAAAGCAATCAATATTCACTTATTGGGATTTTTTTTACCAAAAACATGGAGCAGAATACATTTATAACCAACTTTGAGTTTACTATTTATTTTTTATAGCTGAAAATAAAAAATATTGTTTTTCTTCAAAATTTTTGGCCTTTTTTTGTTTATAGCGTGAAAAATAAAAAGCGCACAGGTGATCAAATACCACCGAAAGAAAGCTCTATTTGTGTGAAAAAAAGGACGTAAATTTCGTTTGGGTGCAGCATTGCATGACCGCGCAATTATCAGTTAAATTAGCGCAGCGCCGAGTAGCAAAAAGAGGCGTGGTCATTAAGGGGGGTAAATCCTCAGGAGGTCATGTGGTTAAAATGATGTACCTGAACAAGCTGCATACAAAACCACAACACACTACAATACTTGCAAAGCAAATCATTGCTAAGCTAGGTTGTAAAAATACTTTTTCTGTGTGCTAAGTACATTATTTTCAACATATTAACAAATAAGCCAAGATAATATGAATTGGCAGCAAAAACTGCATGTACAGGAATTTTAACATGAGTGTGATTAATGTTCCATTCAGTGTCAATTATAGTGGCAAATATTTCCAGTGACAACAGCCAAGGATGCGGGTCTACCTCTGAAAATCAGAAAAATACATTTTCCAAAACAAATGTATATGTAAATACATACCGTATTTTCCGGCGTATAAGACGACCCCCTACCTTTCCTGTTAAAATGTAGTGTTTGGGCTATACTCGCCGTATAAGACTACCCCTCTTCCAATGCACACCAGTGGGAAGATACGTGCCCCATCATTGGTGTCAGTGGGAAGAATAGTGCCCCATCATTGGTGTCAAGGGGAGGAATAGTGCCCCATCATTGGTATTAGTGGGAGGAATAGTGCCCCATCATTGGTATTAGTGGGAGGAATAGTGCCCCATCATTGGTGTCAGTGGGAGGAATAGTGCCCCATCATTGGTATTAGTGGGAGGAATAGTGCCCCATCATTGGTGTCAGTGGGAGGAATAGTGCCCCATCATTGGTGTCAAGGGGAGGAATAGTGCCCCATCATTGGTATTAGTGGGAGGAATAGTGCCCCATCATTGGTGTCAGTGGGAGGAATAGTGCCCCATCATTGGTGTCAGAGCAATGAATTGTGCCCAATCATTGGTGTCAGTGGGAAGAATAGCGCCCCATCATTGGTGTCAGTGGGAGGAATCGTGCCCCATCATTGGTGTCAGTGGGAAGAATAGCGCCCCATCATTGGTATCAGTGGCAGGAATAGTGCCCCATCATTGATGTCAGTGGGAGGAATCATGCCCCATCATTGGTATCAGTGGGAGGAATAGTGCCCCATCATTGGTGTCAGTGGGGGGAATAGTGCCCCATCTTTGGTGTCAATGGGAGGAATAGTGCCCCATCATTGGTATCAGTGGCAGGAATAGTGCCCCATCATTGATGTCAGTGGGAGGAATCATGCCCCATCATTGGTATCAGTGGGAGGAATAGTGCCCCATCATTAGTATCAGTGGGGGGGAATAGTGCCCCATCTTTGGTGTCAGTGGGAGGAATCGTGCCCTGTCATTGGTGTCAGTGGGAGGAATAGTGTCCCAACATTGGTGTCAGTGGGAGGAAGTGTCCCAACATTGGTGTCAGTGTGAGGAATAGCGTCCCAACATTGGTGTCAGTGGGAGGAATAGTATCCCATCATTGGTGTCAGTGGGGGAAGGAATAGTGTTCCATCATTGGTGTCAGTGGGGGGTGGAATAGTGCCCCATCATTAGTATTAGTGGCAGGAATAGTGCCCCATCATTGGTGTCAGTGGGAGGAATAGTGTCCCAACATTGGTGTCAGTGGGGGGAGGTGGAATAGTGCCCCATCGTTGTTGTCAGTGGGGGGGAGGAATAGTGCCCCATCGTTGGTGTCAGTGGGGGGAGGAAAAGTGCCCCATCGTTGGTGTCAGTGGGAGGAATAATGCCCCATCATTGGTATCAGTGACACCAATGATGGGGCACTATTCCTCCCACTGACACCAATGACACTTGCTGACCCCTGTTCCAGTATGGTGCTGCTGCAGCCAGCATATGTGGTTGCAGCAGCACCTTTGCACGGCACACTTACCGGCCGCTCCTTCACTCGATTTTCGCGGGGCCGCTCGGCTCTGCCTCCTCGCCGGTGATTGGCTGCCTGTGTGCCTTTCCTGAGCTACAGTTCTGGTGGCCAATCCCCGGTGAGGAGGCGGAGCCGAGCAGAATGAACTGAATGAAGAAGCAGCTGCACTTCCTGGACTGGATCGTCGTGGGACTGGGACCGGAGCCAGGTAAGAAACAGCAGCCCCCTGCCCACCCCTGTACTTAGTGTCCCTTCCGTTGGAAGTGGGGGGGGGGTGGCTGCGGCACCACGACGCCCCCCTACAAAGTGTCAGCATGCCGTATACTGGCGTATAAGACGACCCCCGACTTTTGAGAAGATTTTCAAGGGGTAAAAAGTCGTCTTATACGCCAGAAAAGACGGTATACGTAAATACAAAGAATTATTAATCAAATGTATCTTTTAGACACGTGCGATTTGTTTCGTTACAAATCGAAATTTGGACCAAATTTTCTGAATCACAATAGCAATGAATTTCAAGGAATCTGAAAAAAATTATAATGAAACAACGTATTCAAATCCAAATGTGAAATTTAATTTGAAATATAAAATGTATTGCAATAAATACAGTAAGGTATAAAAGAGAAATAAATGATGATTCCTATTTAGGCTGCTTTATGGAATATGTAAGAAAATAGACAAACGACTCCAGGTAAGCAAGTGAACCATCCGCCCCTCTGAACATCAGCAGGTGTTGGCCTGATCCGTGACCAAAATGTGAGAGCAATGAAAGCTGAACACACTCCATTGATGTAGCAGATGACAAGGCAACATACACCAATTGTCCTCCATGGCACTTCCATAATGGTTTAATAGCTTTTTAATTTAAATGCCTAAAACATCTCAACAAAAATATCTGTTTGTGGATTTTACTGGTGGTCATGTGACCACAAACCCTGGAATTATCCTATGGGCAGAGCATCTCATGTGAGCCTGTGCTTTGCAGTTGAGCCTGTGTGCATATATAATACATGGGGTGTGTCTAATGTGCCCAATAAGTACGCCCAATCATACATAATGTCACAACGCTCCTTCAGCGTTACCTGTAATGCTACCACCTCCCCCTCACTCCCCCTCTCTGTTGGGGTCCCTCAAGGCTCTGTCCTTGGGCCCCTTCTCTTCTCCATCTACACATCCTCCCTTGGCCAACTCATACAATCTCACGGCTTCAGCTACCACCTCTATGCTGACGACACACAAATCTATCTCTCAACCCCCCACCTCACCCCCTCAGTCTCCGCCCGAATCACACATCTACTGAGAGACATATCAGACTGGATGTAGCTCCACTTCCTTAAACTGAACCTCTCCAAAACCGAGTTTCTTGTCTTCCCCCCCAGCCCGGACCCCACCCCCCCATTGACTTCTCCATCACATCCAACAACGCCAATATCAAACCCGCCCTGCAGGCCAGAGTACTTGGTGTCATTCTGGACTCCAACCTATCCTTCCAGCCCCAAGTCCAATCTTTAACAAACTCATGCAGACTCCACCTCCGCAACATCGCCAAAATCCGCACGTTCCTAACCCCAGAAACCACTAAACAGCTCATCCACTCCCTCATCATATCACGACTCGACTACTGCAACTCCCTCCTCACTGGCCTGCCTCGCCGCTGGCTATCCCCGCTTCAGTCAATCCTGAATACGGCTGCCAGACTCATTCACCTTTCCAAGCGCTCTGTTTCCGCCACCCCCCTCTGCCAATCCCTTCACTGGCTTCCGATTGCGCAACGGATCAAATTCAAAATCCTAACACTGACGTATAAAGCTGTCCACCATACTGCCCCGAACTACATCACTGACCTAATATCCAAGTACCACCCAACACGCACACTCCGCTCCTCACAAGACCTCCTTCTCTCTAGTTCCCTGGTCTCCTCCTCCCATGCCCGCCTCCAGGACTTCTCCAGGGTGTCACTCATCCTCTGGAACTCCCTGCCCCAACCCATCAGATTATCACCTACTCTCCTCTCCTTTAGGCGCACCCTGAAAACCCACCTCTTCAGGGAAGCCTACCCCACCCCCTGCTAACTTGACCGACCTCCTCCACTCTTCCTACCACTCCATCCCCCACAGCTATCTCCTCCTGTGCCACCATCTCCTCCCTCCTAGATTGTAAGCTCCTAGGAGCAGGGCCCTCGATCCCCTCATGTTTTGCATTGTATTGGTATTGTTCTGTCACATGTTCTGTCCCCCTTTGTAATGTACAGCGCTGAGCGAACTATCGGCGCTTTATAAATACTGTATAATAATAATAATAATGAAGTATGTACATCCTGGCCATTGCAGTGCAGGACCAAGAGACGGGGGTTAACTAGATAACAGTTTTTTTCAGGAACATAAAAATGTTTCCACCATTAGAAAAATATAACCAGGAGGATGAGACAAGGACTGTCCTATCCTTACTGAAGAACTGAAGGCACTGTGAAGACTAGTACAGGTTCTATATAGCAGAAGTTTAAATAGAGCAGAATCCTGTTGTTAGAACCTGTAGGCACACAGCCATTGGTACGCAAAGAAACAAGAAGCCTTCCTATAAGATCGCTCCTTTAACAAAGAATGTTATCTTATTCTACTGGTCCTAGCCTGGATTACAATATTGTGGCAAATGTCCCTGCTAGCAATGGAAAAAAACTTTGGTGGTTGTTGGTTATACAGCTATTGTGCATTTTATTGTCTCTACCAGCTACGCATATATCTACGGGCCTACTGTGTCTAATGGCCAGCAGGAGTTTAAATATTTTAAATTGTCTGTAGCAGGGGCGGACTGACCATTTGGAAACTCGGGCACTGCCCGAGGGCTCGGGGTCAGTAGAGGGCCCCATGAGATGCCCCTAGAACCTTTTTCATAGGCTTTTTTGAGTTTGGGCAAGGACACAGGGACCCCGTGATCTCCTATTGCCCGGGGGCCCTATGCGTTGTCTGTCCGCCCCTGGTCTGTAGCCAGGTGCCGGCTACAATGACATGGAAGCAGTGGACCTTCATAAATGCAGACTGTTCAGTTTCTCTCTCTAGTGTGCACTCAGACTGTTTGCATCATATCCTGAGACAAGAAGCAAGGGACCTGGAGTCCTGTGCTCAGCCATAACTAGACTCCTGAGCCTTTCTTAGTCTACACCTCCCAGCAAGGATCATGGGTAAGGCTATTTCGGCGGGCCCAGGCTTTTCCCCGGGGATCTATCGGTGGGCATCAGAGCTGCCGCTTGGCTGCTGGGGCTGCGGCTTACCTAAGCCACAGCTGTCCCTGCATGGATGAATCTACATCGCTGTGCAGCACTAGAGGATCATCTGCTTCTCCTGTTGGTGATCAGCAGATTACACTGTGGGTGTCAACCAAACATCTGACGGACCTAACACATCCATCCTTCCATCAGCACGTGTGCAGACACTGCATTGCTTCCTGTGTGCTGACTACCTCCAGGATCTGGTGAGCGGGCCCAAGCCCAAACCCCCTTTTCTTCAGTAACACTCTGTCAGGGCAGGAGCTGAGGAGCGGACAAGCAGGCCTAAACAATGTAACGCACTGGCTGACGACAACCACCACCCACAGACCGAAGTCCCTCAGGGCGCGGAGTCTAAGTCCCAGGCTGCCCTTCACCAGGGCCCCTGATGGTGGGGATGGACTTGACGCAGCCAGGAACCAGGTCGCGGCCCCCGAGACACCTCAGTTGCGGTAATGGCCGCCGCCAATGGCGTGTAGCTGGTGGAAAAGACAATAGAGTGGTCAGGCAGGCCAGGTCGACAACAACGGGACAAAACGGTACAGGACAGCAGATGAGAATCACAGGTCACGAGCCGGGTTCAGCAACAGAGGGTCAGATCAAAGGAGAACACAAAGAATAGTCGAGTCACAAGCCGAGTCAGATTCCAGGAGAGTCACGAGAGTCAGAACAGAGTAAAAGCAACACAAAGACACAAGACACAAGTGCAAAGAGCATGTGCGGGCCACTGGCTTATATGTCATCAGCCACACCCCTCTGGGGGATGGACCTCAGAGATCTGAAGGCATAAAGGATTCCCACCATGCTCAGCAGAAATCCAAGATGGATGCCAGCACATGGAGTAACATAACCTCTGGGAAAACCCTTCACCATAGGATTAGGGTTCCATGAGTCAAGCCCCTACTAGCCAAAGCTTCCCTACCAGTGAGTCCTCTGGGCACATCCAATGAGTCATTCTATGCAAATTCAAGTGTTATTGCTCATTTCCATTTGTCTTTTCTATCCTGAAAGTACCTAATTGACTGGTGTTTCATCCAACCAGCCCTAGATGCTGTTGTAGGGTTTGGCTGACTGACACCCCTTAAACTCCATTGTTTGTTTTGTTCAATACAGACGTCTGCTGTGTTCAGTTTACATTGTGTCTATGGCTCATTTAAAGGGGTATACATTATGCCAGAACCTAGAGTGTCAAAAGGACTGGGAAGTCCCCAGGGTCAGGGCAGTACAAGAGAACAAACAATATTCAGCGGCCTTTACAGGGGTATTGCTACGCGTTTACTGTTACTCCACCTTTTTTTTTAACTTGCCCCATGCAGATGCTTTGTAAGGCCTTATGAGAGCTACTAGAAATGAGAAACTTTTTAGGGCATAGTTCATATTACCTATGAAAGTCCTCCATAGCTTAGCTATGTATGTTCCTGTAACATAATGTAAATCATATCTTGAAAAAAAATTAATTTCACGACAAAATGAGAATGTATATTCTTATTTTATTCTGGCCAACTCCCATTTGAGAAAAAAACAGCTTTAAGAATCCATTCAATAAGTTTAGATGCACTGTGTACTAATATAAAATGTAAAAATAAATGATACACAATGCTTATTTAAAGCTGAAATTTAATTTGCTTTTATTTTTCCATTTTTAGAAATGTTAGGTTTTCATTACATATTTTATTTTTAAACCCCAATGATGTTACCAGGGTGCTGGGGCAAGATTCCTGAATTACAGCCCAGTACCCTACCATAGATGTATCTTACATAGTCACTCTGCGGCTTTTTCTTCCACTATGTGGTCCACATATTTAGACATTTTTTATTATGTAAATCCTCTTTCTGTAGTGATCTGGGTGGCCCCTGTATTCCGT
Source organism: Staurois parvus (assembly GCA_951230385.1). Taxonomy (NCBI): domain Eukaryota; kingdom Metazoa; phylum Chordata; class Amphibia; order Anura; family Ranidae; genus Staurois; species Staurois parvus. The sequence goes on along the minus strand of CATNWA010006762.1, from coordinate 397 downwards.
CTTGATGGGATCCTTAGGTGCCCAGTGCCCGTATTTGCCCTGGTCGGGAGGTGCTGACATTTTGGAAGTCTGTTTTTAATCCGATTGAAAACTCATACACGTTTTGGTCTTCTCATATTGTGAGTATATCTATACATTTGGAACCATATAGACACTTTATTTGGTTGTATATGGTATGTAATAAATAATTGCATTTTCAGTCTGACAAACTATATTACTAGAGATGAGCGAATCGAACCAGGCGAACCGGAATTCGATACGAATTTCAGGAAATATTCGATTCGCGTCGAATCCGAAATTTTGCCTACTTCGGGTGCGCGAATCGAATATTTCCCGATCAGCCGGCAAAAGTGTCCCTGCAGTGAGCTCCGCTATTTCTGACAGTTCTGTGACAGAA
>CATNWA010006761.1:0-15114 GCA_951230385.1 Staurois parvus | reverse complement strand
TCAAAAAACCAAAAAATTGCATTTTGGGGTTTTTTTTTTTTTAGCAAAACAGAATACACAGAATACATTTTGGCCTACATTTATGATGAAATTAGTTTTTTTTATTTATTTTTTTTTTTCTTTTGCTGGAACATTTTTAATGGCAAAAAGTTCAAAATATTGGGTTTTTTATTCTCAAAATTGTCTTATTTTTTTACGCTATAAAAACAAAAAAAAAAAACCGCACAGGCCGATCAAATACCACCCTGTGAAAAGTTCAATTTGTGGGAAAAAAGGGACGTTTCATTTGAATGGCAGCGTTGCATGAACCATGCCAATTTTCAGTTTAAGTAACGCAAAACCCCGCTATCTTTATAAAACCGCTTCCCTGGGGACCGCCCTATAACGCAGAAAATATTGCTACAGGGCAAGCCATGGGTGGCACATAATTCACATGTGTGTATATATCTACATGATTTGGTTCTCCCGTGGTTTTTAACGCGCCGGCCCTCCCAGATAGCTTCAGATTGCAGTAAATCACAATTGATACCCATTTGTCTGACAGATAACACCGCTCATTACACCCAATAAAACCTCCAGTGCTAGGTATAGTGTCTGAAACGAATCAATATCTTTGATTCAGATCAGCACTTTACCAGCATGCGCATTAGTAATTGTGCCCCAACAAAAACAGCAATTTCAGCGGGATCAGCAACCCCGGCAACCTGCTGAGCACCCTGCGGTTTAAGCCCCTACGCATTACCACCCCCTTCTACCCCAGCAAGTTGCAGGTGTGAGTAGATCACTGGCACTTGATAACATTTGCCAACGACAAAACCGCAGTTGTTCCGCAGAAATCAGGCCCTGATCTCTGTTTAAGCACTTCCCCCTCCGCATATCCCGGTAATTTTGAGGTCTCTCATTATGCAGCTGAGTAGAACTGCCAAGTAACTAGTGCTGCTCCTATCCTTTTGGTTGAACCTGGCGAGGCACCAGTCGGCCTAGTACTCATCTGGTTCTTTCACATACCAGCACTGCATGTATCACTTGGTGACAAGGTTGGAGTCCCATAAGTGCAGTACAAGCTGGCACGGTGGCTAGCACAAAGTAGTGTCCTGCAGCATCCAAAGAATTAGCACACAGCTCCTGTAGAGCCCCTGATTGGCAGGTGGTTCTCTAACCTGGGTATCGATCGAACCCCAGGGGTTCCGGGTAGGAGTCAGTCTCGGCGGGTTCGGCGGAGGTGAAGACCCACACACCGACTCGTATGATTTCGTGACAGTAAATATTCATTATTATGTTTTTGTTTTTGTGTGAAAAGTCATGTTTTAATGGTTTTGTTCTTTGTTCTTAATGGTTTTGTGTATTCATTGTGCACCTATGTATAAATATATATTCCTATGTTTTTTGAATTTTAAAAATCATATTTAATTTTTTCCAATTAAGAGAAGGGTTTCGGTGAATGCGCATATGATCCTGGTTGGGGTTTCAGTACCTCCAACAAGGTTAAGAACCACTGCCCTAGTGTCTTTCCAGACGTCCTTGCAAATTCCTGATTGGTAGCCTACAGATTCTGCAGCACCCGTACTTCCCCAATTCACCGCCCAACCTGGAATTCAGTTGGAAATAGCAAATTTAACTCCCCTTGATTTTGTGGAGCTGTTTTTTTCTCATAGAAGATTTGTACAATTTGATTGTGGGCCAAAGCAATTTATATGCTCAAAATATATCGTCGCAAACCCAAATTCAAAGCTTGCCAGACCAATTCGCATGGAAACCCATTACGGTTTCCGAATTTTAAACTTTTTTTGTTGGGTCCTAACCTTCAACAAGGGCATTAACAAAAAATGAATTGCGGTCGTATTTGGTCCACAGACCTGATTCATCATATGCCCCGTGTTCTCCTTGTTACTGATTGGAGACCAGGGTAGATAAAAATCATGATTTTTTTTTAAAAAAAAAATAAAAAAAATTAGATTTTTTTTATATTAAATTGGATTTTTTTTTAAATAAAATGCTTATTGAGGAAAATATATTACCATCCAAAGGTTATTCCATCATGAAATAAAGATTAGTTTTTTTAATTATGTAGAAATAAGGCTGTATATGTTTAATTTTTTTTGGTAAATAAATTCCATTAATCCATTCACAATGTCAATGCTCTTCCAGAGGTTGTTGTAAGAAAATTATTGGGCAGTTTCTCTGTGCCTACAAGATAATTATCACAGATGCTTGGTTTACTTTGCAGTTCTCAAAACTGAATTTTTTTTTTTTTTTGACCTCAGCGGAGATCACATGCCTCTTCACAGCAAAAATGTTCTAAACATGAACAGAGTTAAGAAAAAGACCTTAATTCCTAGACTTCTACAAACCATATGAATACAGAATCAACCCCTTCAAGTGCTAAGTTTTCAAGAAAGTTCAGTGAATAGAATAGAAACAATAATTTTTCTGATAGTTTGGAGCGGCGGAATAGATCTCTGCACAAGAAGAAGTGTGAGGAGAAGGGGCTGATAGTCTAAGTTCTTTAAAAATTGTTATTAACCACTTGAGCTCCAGAGGATTTACCCCCCTTAAATGACCATTAAGTATTTGATCACGTGCGCTTTTTATTTTTTTACGCTATAAACAAAAAAAGACCAAATATTTTGAAGAAAAAAACAATATTTTTTTACTTTCAGCTATAAAAAAATATATAGTAAACGTCAAAGTATAGTTATAAATTTATGCCTAAAATGTATTTTGCTACATGTTTTTTGGTAAAAAAAAAATCCCAAGAAGTGTATATTGATTGCTTTTGTGTGAAGTTATAGCGTCTACAAACCCTATGGTAATAGATGAGGGGTGGGGCAAAACTGTTTGACTTGAGGCCGCAATGGGTTCATCATATTGGACCTGGGGGCCGGACCAAGAGTAGATGAAATGAGTGTGTATGTGTCATTCTCATAGTAAGTTATAGTAATATTCCCCCATAGTAAAGCATAGTAATTCCATCCACCCATATGTAATTCCATCCCCCATAATTAAGTTCATCCCCCATATTAAGTCCCCAAGTCACCCCTGATTTGTCAATTCACTTACCTTTGCATCCGCGCGTGCTCCTCTCAGCCGTGTTCCACCCGCGCCGTTCCGATTCTTCAGGTCGGACTGTGAGAGGAGCCTAGCTTCCCCTCCCCTCAACGTTCCTCACGGCTGCCACCCGCCTACACACAATTCTGACAGTCTCGATGTTTGCCAGGGGGGGGGGGGGGGGGGGGGGGGGGGGGGCGCTGCGCGGGGCCCCGGATTAAAAGGTACCGCCTGGCCGTAATTACGGGCCCGCAGGGCCGTAGTTGGCCGCTATTGCTGGTCTGGTATAGATTACTGCCAATTATTTACGTCTTTTTTTTTGCTATTTACCAGCGCTGTGGGCGCTTGTTTATAACGGTCAATTGCGCGGGTTCATGCAATTATTGTACATAAATTTAAATTTGTCATTTTTTTAAACAAATAGAGCATTCTTTTGGTGTAATTGGATTCACCTGTGCACTTTGTTATTTTTGGCGCTTGTAACCAGAAATAGTTTTTGAACGAAAAAATTTTTTTTGAAAAAAAACAATATTATCTCATATTGATCATAAAAAATATCATAAAAAAACCTAAAATATCTGTCATAAAATTATGCCCAAAATGTTTCTGCAAACATGTTTTTGGTTAAAAAAATCCAATAGTGTAATATTGATTGCTTTTTGTGAAAGGTTATAGTGTCTACAAACTATGGTATAGATAATGGAATTTCCAACATCATTTACTTTCTGACTGGCCCATCAACAATTCCTTGATGTGCTAAAATACCAAATAGTACAAACCCCCTCAAATGACCCCTTTTTGGGAAATTTAAAGACACCCAAAGATAACTGCTGAGAGGCATTTTAAAGGCCCCTGGAAATTTTTTTTTTTTCCACAATTTTTCGGGAAAATGACAAAAAATTTTTTTTTTTCCCTTTTTTTTTTTTTTTTAAAACCGAAGTTGTCTTTTAAAATGATTTCTTTCCCTGCACAAGCCAGGGGTTATTTTGGGGAAATTTTACAACCCCAAAAATACTTTCTCCCTACTTCTACTGAGAAAGGGGGATACCAAAAGGGGTGAGATTTTTTTGGGAGCCACAAAACAGGACCCCTAAAATTCCAATGACCACTTTGAAAGCCTAAGGGGCCGTAACCCCTCTTTAAAACTTCCCACTACCTATCACATTTTCAAAGGGGCCCTGACATCCCAGGATACCCCCAAAAAAACCCCCCCAAATGACCCCTTTCTGGAAAGTAGACACCCCGGGGGTTTTAAAAAGGGCATGGGAGTATGTTGCAGATCTCATTTTTTCTCAAAAGGGTTTTAAAAATATAAAAAAAGAACAAAAAAAATTTTTTTGTTTTTTTTTTTCATTTTCCAAAAACTTTTTGGCAAAAAATTTGAGTTTCTGCAAAATACTTACCGTCCCTTTCTTATAAAATTCCCCTTGGGGTTTCCTCCCTTTCCCCAAAAAAAGGGTTTAATTTTGGGGGGGGTTGGGGTGCAAATCCTGGCTTTTCGGGGCCTCTAAAAACTGTGATAGGTAGTCTGGAATGTAATGAGAAATAAACCCCTTTTAAAAAAACCCTAAAGGTGCTTTTTGGGATTTTTGGGGCCCCTTGTACTTGGCTAAACTTGCCAAAACGTCTCTAAACTTTTGGGGAAACCCCCATACCCCAAAAAAGTAGCAAAATGAATTTTGGGGAGAAATTCCACATATAACCATGGCATGGGTAGCATAAATAATTTAAGTAACAATTTTTTTGAAAAAAAAAAAAAAAAAAAAAAAAAATTATTTTTGTCTTTTTCCAAAAACTTGTGGTAAAAAAATAAATTCTTCTATTGAATCAACATTCCCTCTCCGTCAAATAGTTTGGGTGACAACTTTCCAAAAAAGGGTCATTTTTGGGGGTGGGGGGCGTTTTATGCCCAGCATTAGAAGTTTATCACACCACACTTCATTTCACTCTCCCAAAAAACCACCTCAATACCACTGACCTTTTTGTTCACATGAAAACAATCAAAAAAAAGTATTGCTATAAAAAAAAAAAATAAAACCCCCAAAATAATATACAAAAAAAAAAAAAAAAACCCTAGTGAAAAAAAGAAAAAAAAAAAAAAAAATTTTTTATGGCACATAGTACCTCGCGCAGCGATTTTTCAAATGCAATTTTTTTTTTAAAAATACACTTTTTTTTTACTTTTAATGCACATAAAACACCATATATAGGGCCAATTGTTTGGTACAATTAAACAGATAAAGGAATGCCGAGTAAATAGATACCAAAAATGAAAATGCCCTTTTTTTTTTAAAAATTTCGGGATGGGGCCCCGTTCAAATGCGACAACCTGCAAACTTTTTTAAAATCCATAGGACTCTTTAAAAGCCCATTTTTTGATTTACAGAGGAGGGGGAGTGTTAAAATTACTGCCCTCGATCTGACGTTTTACGGCAATACCTTCACAAGCCTGGTTTTAAAACCGCTGCTTACATAACGGCACAGGGTCAAGGCCCTTTTGCACCCCAGGTGTTCGCACATGGGGGGGGCCCAAATTTTTTTTTTTGTTTTTTTTTTATTTTTTTTTTTATTTTTTACAAATTTTACCTTTATTTTTTTTTTTTTTTTTTTTTTAAAACACTTTTAAAAAGCTATAACAGGGAAAGGATAAAAAAAAACCCCTTTTAACTTCAATGGGATTGTCATATATTTTTTTTTGAGAAAACTGGGGTTTTACAGAACTCTAAATATCTCCTCCCCCCTTACATTAAACTAAACAAACCAAAATCGGGGTGATCAATGCTTTTCCCCCAATTTACAAAAAGGCGCTGTTTATATCCTGCGAAACCCGAAGTATGAAATGCTTTTTAGCTTTTCCCAATTCTTTGGGCCCATAGAGATTTAAATTTTCATCATTCTGGGGCTCCAATCACTCTAAAAATTTAAAACTGGCAAAAACACCGGTGCAAATTTTCAGGTTTCCCCCCCTTCCCCCCATGGGGACGAGACTGCCCCAGAAGGCCGTGGAAGGCAGCGGGGGGAAAGGGGGGGGATAATCTCCCACTGCTTGTAAAAGGAAAACTTGCAGCTAATTACCACTAGGATTGCTTTTTTCATTAAAGCCGATCACCGGTTTTGAAAAAAAAAAATACCAATTTGGGGGGGGAAAAAGCCTGGGCTTAGAAGGGATCATCCTGGTATAACCCTTCAAATCCAGTGAAAAACCATTTCGTCGCTGGTCCTTGGTTTGGGATATATGCTATGTTTTTTTTTTTTTTTGTATGGGACCTGTGGACTGAATGAAAAAATTGATAAGAAAAACTCTCCAGAAAAAGTGTGTTGGTATGCCCACCATTAGAATATACCACCCTGCATCCACCCAGTTCCTAATGGTGGGCACACATTAAGGTCACACTTTGCCACAAGTGCCATTGTTTCCAAGGATTGAATAAATTGTCTAAATAGTGGTAACGCTTGAATAAAAATTGTCCACCGTAAAAGTGGTACCCCATATGGGAGTAATGCTGAAACACCAGTCCAAACTATCTTGTCACTTGCTTCCCATTGGGTTTATCTTTTTTCCTTGATTTTTCCACGTGTTTTTTTTTTCCCTCGTAAATCGCCGAATAACTTATAAGTATAGCCTTTGTCCTCTCACAGGTCTTCTACATCTTGACCCCATATCGGCATCCGCTTGCAGGGGAAAATTGTTTATGAATGCAAGGCGTCCAGAAAAATTAATAAGGACTCATCAACGCAGATGTTTTGCTGGGGAGTATAGACATCTGCAAAATTTTGGTTTTGGTGATTTGCGAGGGGCCGAATTTTTTGGGGCCGTCAAAATTTAGGGTTTTCCCAGAGGAAAGAAGAGTGGGGGTTTTCGCTGAAATGTATAAAAAAACATTAAACTCTCATATCTATGCCCCGGCCATGGCAGCAGGAACACGGGATATTTTGAATCGGGGCCCGCGGACCAAAACAACCGAAATTCAATTTTTTTTTAAATTTAAGGCCCTGTTGAAGGGGGGGAGGCCCCCAAAAAAAAATTTTAAAATTAAAAAACCGTAATGATTTTTCCCCCTGCGAATGGGGGGGCCCGGGGAAGGTTTGAATTTTTTTTTTTTGGGGGTTTGGCCGGGGATAAATTGTTGTGCCCTATAGACTGCTTTTAAAAACACAATCAAAAGCATACAGATATTCTGGGGAAAAAACAGCTCCAAAATAAGGAGGTAATGGGGAAAGACCAAGGGTGTACTAGAAACCCTGGGATCCCCCAGTTCACCAAAAAGGGACGCGGGCCCCAGTACTGGGGGGACTCTGCGCATAAGAGAGTCATCAAATTTACTGACAAGTGCTTAAAAGATCAGGCCTTATTCTGCGAACACTGGGGGGTTTTGTGTGCAATGTATCAAAATGACAGTGACCTACTACAAATGCACTTTTTCTGGGGAGAAGGGGGGGGTAACGTAGGGGCTTAACCAGGGGTTCAGGTGCAGGGGCTTTATCCCAAAACCACTTTCGTTTTTTGGGGACGCTTTTCCCCAATGTGAAAAGGGTGGTATAGTGCTGATCTGATCCAAAAATATTGACCCTTTTTAGACACTATACTAAGCAATGGAGGGTTTTTTTGTACATGGGCGTGCTCCTGGCAATCAAGGGGGTTTAAAATTTTTGATGACTTTGGGGTACGGGCAATCTGAGGGGTATCTGGGAGGGGGGTGAAAACCACCGGGGGCGCGAATTTTCGGGAAAAGTGATTTTTTTCGTACCCAAGCCGCCCTTTAGCAGTATTTCTTTCTGTAGGGGTGGTCAGGGAAGCGGTTACAGAAAGGTTTGTTTACGGGCGCTGCGTTACTTTAACGACAATTGGGGGGCGGTCCCTTCAACCCCTGGGACCCAAATTAAATTTACAAAACCTTTTTTTTTTTCCCCAAATTGAGCTTTTCTTTCGGTGGGAAATTTTATCGCCTGTGCGTTTTTTTTTTTTTGGCGCTATAAAAAAAAATTGGGGGAAAAATTTTGAACCTAAAAAAAAAATTTTGGAAATTTTTTCAAAAAAAATAAAAACCCCGTAAAAAAAAAAAAAAAATCAAATTTTTTTCACAAATTTCAAACCAAAAGGGATTCTGCGCCCTGTCACGCTAAAAAAAAAATCCCCCCAACGTTAAATTAAAATTTGGGTTACGTGAAAGTTTTAGCGTTTCCAAAAGGCGGGAAAGATTACTGTTGGGAATTTTTTTAAAATTTTTTTTATTCTAAAAAGGGGGGCTTCAGCGACTTATGGCGGGACTTACGCGGCGGACATTTTTGACACTGGGGGTGGGAAAAAACTGACTTGGAGTCACTGACAATCCCCAGTGACACCAATACAGAGATCAGTTAAAAAAAAAAAACACTGACAGTGAACTAATGGCAATGGGGAGGAAGGGGTTAATATTTTTAGTGTTCACTGTTGTGGATGGAGTGTTTTACTATGGGGCATGAGGGGGGTGTGCTGGAGTGGGGACTGCTTCACGAGGGAGAGCAACTCTTCTCTCCCCTCTGCAGCTTAGTCACGAGCTTGACAGTAACGAACTAAAGCACAGATAACAGGGCTGTGTGATAAACAATCGCAGCCCAGCTATTCTTGTCATTGATCACAGCTCATCGCGGGCCAAACGGCCAGTAAATCACATGGGCTGGGACCCGCTGCTCTGACACCCGCGGGAACAGGTAGGGCGGGCACCTGTTTTTTGCAGGACCACCACTTTTTTAAAACGTGGTTTTTGCCTGTGAGTGCTTGCACTGCCACCGTATATCTACAGTGGCAGGGCGCCAAGTGGTTAACAGTAAATGCGACACTATATAATCACTTATTTTAGCCAAATTAATTTATACCCAACCCACTACTTAATGCAGTCTAAATGGACATTAGCTATTGTTTTGACACTATTTCATGTATCTGTGCCATAAATAATTTTGTGCAGCAATATTTAAACTTAAACCTTCAACCTTGATACACCTTTGTTCGATTGTATGAGGGTTATTCAAAGGGCATATGATTGATGTAATGAAATTCCAGGTTAATTTGACCATTAGTATCACTCTTTTCTATGTACACGATTAGTGTATTCACATAGTTTTATTAAATTTTTTTTTTTTTTCCAATTTTGATTCACCCTTCCACGGGTTTATCAATACTTTTTTTTAAATTTTTGATCACCTTTTATAGCTGTGGATGGTTTTTCATAGAGCATCTATACATCGAATAAAGGCTCACCAACCACAGTAATTTTGAATGTTTGGCATGTGATTACCTCAATGTGTTGGCTGCGATCAGTGTATACATATGTGTGCATCAGTATTTATATATTTCAGATCAGACATTTATTGCCGATCACACAGGTTATGAACCACAGTAAGAGTCAAGGACTCAGACCCGCCATTTTATGTCTAATTCCTCCATAGACAGGATCTACACAAAATGTTTTTCTTTCAGGCTGTTGTGCTAGGTGGCAGAAGCCTCCCAGAAACATGGGCCAGTGAAACTAAGGAAGGAACTATTAGCAGGTACTTCCAATGCAGTTACCTTAATGGACCTTTGGGAGTGGGGAGGGGGAAAAACACAAAAAAAGGAAGATTGGTCAGTGGAGATTATGGGGGGTCTCTTGTTTCATCCTGTCCCCTGCTGCTCTGGACCTGTATTGAGGTAACCTAGGCACGGAGGCTGTTGTAGCATGCGTCGAGATACCTCACCACAGGGCACACAGGCAGGGAGGTCATGGTCTTCCTGGCAGACCTGGAACTCAGGGTGCAAGGAAGAGGACAATCAGTCCATCTAGCAGCATGTGAAGGGCAGGCACCCAATCCAAACAGCACAACTTTGGGACCTCACACTGATTGACCCAGTCCTCGAGGAGTCAATTTCCTAACCATCAGTTAGACTCCAGAAGTCAGCTAGCAGGATAGAGGCAGATCAGGTAAGAGCACATCATTACTCAACTCCACATTTAGGAAAGGAGTGGAATTGTATACATCCATGTATTGCCTGCTTTCTACTTGGTGGAAAGAGGGACACAGAGCAAGGTCAGATGGAATGCTTGTTTGACACTTGGATGGTGGCAGGAAGGGATTTTTGTTTATGGTGTTTGAGAATTTGCATTAACACACATTGGCCGACACTTGATTCCCCTTTAATACCAAGACAGAGCCTAAAAAGACATTAAGAGATTTTAACTTTAATTTTAGTCATTTAAAAAGAGTTATATACATTAAGTTACCCCCCAAAAAAGGGTATAAACTGTTACATATATATAAAAATAATAAATAAGACATTTGAACGCTATAGTCTTCAGTGAAAGCCACATTTCGGTCCTAGAATATGACTGCCATTCCATCACAGCACATCACTAAAAAGACCGGAGGGAAGAGTCAAACATAAAGACATGCAGTCCATTTACTGCAATGTACCAAAGCCGAGAATTTGCTAATTCTACACATAGATCCGGTCAAACACCAGGAAAAAAAAAAAAAAAAAAAAAAAAAAAAAAAAAAGAATAGAAGACTGGTAATAGGAGGTTTTAAAAAACTTACAGTGATAAGTTTTTTCTGGTCCTTCTGTACTAGATTTTGCACTTTTGCTACACTGTCTGTAGTTGGCTGAGTACTCTGGTTAATACTCCATAACACCTGAATATTTTGTTAGCTCATAGCTCCAAAACCAACAGTAATCCAAAATCCTATGTGTTTCAATAGTGGCAGTTCCCACATAAGTTAGGTGCTTTAAGGGCACCCTGTAGTGCAACCACTTGAGACTCCCAAAAGCTACTTTTAAGGTGGACTTGGTCATTTTTGGCCTCTCATAGACTTGAATGGGAATGAAAAGTACAAATCCAAGTCATGAGTTATAAACCTATAAGAAGTGGTCTCCAAGTGTTTTCTACTAGCTAAAATAATGCCAGATAGCTTGAAAAACAGACATATGTAAAAACATCTGAATGTTTCATGCAAAAAAGCACCCAAACAAATACACCTGAAAAAAATCACTTTACTCAGGTGTGAAAGCTATGAATTAACTCTCCTTGACACATGCCAGAAGCGCTGACTTCACCCACTCCAGAAAAGGTGTTACCTTACTGGTGCAACTCATAAATAAACTGGATAACTCCGTTCAGCATCTATGAATACTGAATAACACTGGATTGTTCAGAACAGCTGTTTTGTTATGTGCAAAGACAGATTTAGCTCAAGTAAATGATTGCAACTTTTCCACTGTTCATATGCCTTGAGCCTGCAGGAAAAAAAAAAAAAAGTTAAAGAGGGCCTGCAACAGTTTAAATCCTAGTATTATGTAGGCGATTCTGACAAAACATGAACAGCAATTGGTGTGGGGGTTCTTGGAGCACAGCGCAACCATGGATTCGCCACCCTGCAACGCTCTCACTCCCGGAGTTTGCGCATGCATGTTTAGGAAGTGGTGAGGACGACATTTACGTCCACCCAGGACGAGAGAACCACCTTGCACCCGACATTAACCTTAAATGGTAGGACAGGAGGCGGATAAACAGGTATTTATGTAGAAAGGACCATTTTATGCAGGGCCTTACATAAACAGGGTGGAAAACTTAAAAAAAGCTTACAACACACCCTTATTTTTAAAATGTCAGGTTACCAAGAACAAAGAAAAGACAAATCCTTTCAGAACTTTCCCACCTTTAATGTGACCTATAAACTGTACAACTCAGTTGAAAAAACAAACTGAAATAATGAGGTTGCATAAGTGTGAACACCCTTATAACCAGGTAATGTAGAGGTGTTCAGCATTAAGCAATCACATTTCAGAAATCATATAAATAAGAACCAGTAACAGCACCCTGGCCATCATTTTAAAGTGCCTCTGACGTAGCCCCAAATTAAGTTCAGCTGTTTATTCTAGTAGCTCTTTCCATACATTTTCTTAGTCGCAACCTAACATCAAAAGCCATGGTCCCCCTTTCAATCATTACAACAACCCTAAAGCATTCATCCAAATCAAAATAAAGGACTTCACCAGAAGAAGAATAAAGTTTTGGAATGGCCCCAAGCCCAGAGTCCAGACCTGAATTCTGAAAATCTGTGGGCAATGAACAGAAGAAGGCTGTGCTACTAGAATAAATGCCCTTGCAAATCTGACAGATTTGGAGTGTTTTTGAAAGGAAGAGTTGGGCAAATATTGTCCAAGTCCAATATGTGCCATGTTTGATATGACTCATACCCAAAAAATGACAGAGCTGTAACAAAATCAAAAGGTGCATCCACCTAAGTTATAAGTTTAAGATTGTGCAACACTTATGCACCCATATTTTATTTTTTACTTCCCTCCTCCTAAAAGATGTCAGTTATGTTGTTCATCTTAAGGCTACATTAAATGGTCGGAAAAAAAAAGACTTATTTTTTGGCGTCATTTTTTTAAAAAGCACAGAAACCTGACATTTTAAATAAGGGGTGTGTAGACCTTTATACCCACTGTAAATTGTGTTTACAAACAAGTTGGGCTCCCCCCCACACCAGAGCCATCAAGTAGCAAAAAAAAAAGAAGGACGCCATCAAGGCTGGGCAGGAGCCATATTCCCACCCAACCCCCTGACACATGCCAATATTCAATTCTCTACCCACTCCCCTTGAACCAATCACCTGTGTATTTGTTCCTCCCAGGAAATGGGAGATACGTATTTACAGTTTGGTGAAACTTATGTAGGATTATGGGGCAGCTGCGGGTCTTATTTTGATTTTGATACCATTAATCTCCCACAAGGCTAAATAAACTACGTAGGGCAATAGGACATTACAAACTCTGCATACGGTCACAAAAAAAGCCTCCCAGTGAAAGACGACTCGCACATTAACATAACCATTACCTTACAATAGGATGAACACACCGGCAACTGGCATAGGACAAAGACAACTGGTTACGGTTAGGTAATTCCTTGCAAGACATCAGTACAATAATTTTCAAGTTCACAGCGCAGAATGTGATGACAAAACAGAAACGCCAGTCTAGAAATACATACCAATTAATACAGGCACACAATTAGATTTTCAGCACTCATCCCGACAACTGAATCCAGAACAGTACCCTCAAACTGAAGAATTTTCAATTTCTGCAACCATTGCCTTCTGGAAAAGGGCAAGAAAAATCGCATTAACCTTCAATTTGCATATTCACACAAAAAAATGCAGACTTACAGCAACGTCCTTCAAAGAAAGTTCCTGGATTTCTTCCCAAATGTTACCAATTCTCCGGACCCTGTAAAATGCCTGTTTTAAAAAAACATTAAAGTGTTCCCCCACTTCAGCTCCCTCCCCTTTTTATCCCCCTATGGACAGCCCAATTTTCAATTTTTTTACTTTTTCTGCTAGGGGCCGTGAAAACTGTCACTACTTAACCCCTTCACACACCCCCCAGGGTTTTTAAAAGGGCCAAAACTTGGCTAAAAAATATTGTCCAAGTAATTTCATTACATTTACTTGTGGTCTTTGAGCATTTCTTCCAGAGTATTTCTCATTGAAACGGGCTTCCATATGGGTTTTCTCAGCCCCTTAAATTTGTAAATTTTTGGACCCGACACTTTTTGCTGCGGCTTGCTAAGCTTCCCTTAAGTGTTTTATAAAGGGGGGGGGGGGGTTTAACACCATGTTTTACCGCAGCATGCGCCACCAACTCTGGTGATGTCATATTCATCACCAGGAGCTCCAGGGACAGTAGTCACCTGGGGGGCATCAGCTGAGGGGGCTGGGGGGGAAGGCCCTTGTTACATACAGGGGAGGTTGCATTTTGAACCGGGCAGATATCCCGTTCCCTGTAACAGATGAGGAAGAGGCAGTTGGGGACTGATCTGCAGCAGATCTATTAAATCAACGCTGGATTTTCCCCGTGAACTGCATAATTTGATGAGCACAACCCAGCAAAAAGGATCAAAGGGCTCTAAAGCCTAAAGGTTTTTTTACCTTATGCATTCCATGGGGGGGGGGGGTGCGAGGATAAGTCCGGGGGGGGGTCTGTAAATGGACTCAGGAGAGCACCCAAAAGGTTCCCCGATTAGAATCATTTCCCTATTGGGGGCACAGCAAGTGAGGACCCGGGGAGGCTGGCAGGGGACCCAAAAAGAAAAGGTTGAGGTCACTCTGCACCATTGTACATAGCAGGCCAAGGAAAATAAAACGAAATTTGTTATGTTTAAAAAAAAAATTAAAAAAAAAATTTGCCTAAAAACTCGGCAAAAAATTTATTTGCTAATTTTATACAAAAAAAAAAAAAAAAATCCCGATACTGTAAATGAAATGGCTTACGTGAAAGTTATTGATTTAAAAATGGCGGTATAGATACTGCAATTTTTTTTCTCTGTAATGGCGGGATCACGGTTTTTAAGCAGGACTGCAGAAAGATCTGACACTGGGGAAACTGACGTCACTGACATCCCCAAAAAATACAGTGTCAGACAAAAGCAAAAAAAAAAAAAAAAAAAAAAAAAAAAAAAAAAGGAAGGAGCAGAGACTGTACTAAAGGCCTGGCAGGAAGGGGGAAAATGGGGGAATCAAGGGTTAATGTGTGCTGGAAGTGTTTTTTCTAGGGGGGTGTGTTTGTGCCTACTAACAAACAGTGTGCCTGAGCTGACACGGAGGGGAAATTGTTAGTAAACAAAAAAAGTTTTCCTCCCCGCCGGAAATGAAAGGGCCGGGGGAAAAAATCCCGGTGGGAATGTGGGCTCCCGCGCACCCCTACCAAAAAAATCCCAAACACAGATTTTGCGCAACCATGCCGCCCTTTAGCAGTATTTCGCTATAGAGCAGAAAAGGGCGCAGTTTATAGGAACTTTTTTTTTTTAATTGTAAAATAAAACACACAGAAGTGAACGAAACACAGATGGGGACTCTCCCCTCCTCTTTGGCTAGACAAAGCCAAAAGGCCCCCTTGGTCCCACTGCTGTTAATCACAGCCGTACCAATGAGGGGAGTGGGGTGGGGGCCAAAATTGTCTAGGTGTTTTATGGATGTGGAGCAGTGGTCAGGAGTAGCACACAGCGTCCCCAAAAACAAAGGGCTCCTTGGGGAGACTACTCGAGGGGGAGG
>CATNWA010006760.1:0-10151 GCA_951230385.1 Staurois parvus | reverse complement strand
AACATTACAGAACACATTTCAGCAGACATCTTGGTTTTTGAGAGAGAGAGAGAGGAAGAGGAAGGGAGAGAGAGAACCACAAGTTTTTACACATATGCACAACTAGTAAACTTAGTGTACAGCGCCATCTACTGGTCAAGTAATATTAACACACAATACTATATAGTACATGCTGTTGCATTCCCAACAGTGCTGAGGTCAGGCCCCACAGCCAAAGTTCCGTTGAGTCCCCGTGAGGCTGCTGTTGTCCCTGGAAAGCTGTGTGGGAGCTGCGCTGAGGTCAGGCCCCACAGCCAAAGTCTCACTGAGTCCCCTTGAGGCTGCTGTTGTCCCTAGAAAGCTTTGTGGGAGCTGTGCTGAGGTCAGGCCCCACAGCCAAAGTCCCACTGAGTCCCCTTGAGACTGCTGTTGTCCCTGGAAAGCTGTGTGGGAGCTATGCTGAGGTCAGGCCCCACAGTCAAGGTCCCACTGAGTCCCTGTGAGCCTGATGTTGTCCCTAGAAAGCTGTGTGGGGGTTGTGCTGAGGTCAGACCCCATAGCCAAGGCCCTGTTGAGTCCCCATGAACCCGCTTACCGTGAGTGTCCCTACAAGCCGCATGTTGCAAAGTGCCAAGAGCTGCTCCGATTGAGTGCCTCCCATAGTTCAATAAAGCTTTGTGTGTTTACCATCTTCTTTGTGTGTTCTGTCCTGCCTACACTTCCGTCACAGTAGTATTATAACTTTTTTTTATGATTGAACTGGATGGACTTTTGTCTTTTTTCAGCCAGACTAACTATGTATCTATGTAGCATAATGAGTCTTTTGAAAATGTCATTTTTTTGCCACAAGTTTTTGGAACATGTGGACAGAAAATATAAATCTCTAATACACAGCAAAGACATGCTTAAAATTAAACCCAAAACACATTCTAGTCCTTCACCCGAGTATGGTGATGCCACTTGTGAGACTTTTTCACTGCCTAGCCACACAGAGAGGCCCAACATCCAAGGAGCACCTTCAGGCTTTTTAGGGGCATAAGTTAACACATCTAATTTCCTGACTACCTATCATACTTTTTGGAGGCCTGTTACTTAGGTGAACTGCACTGCTGGTGCTAGCAATGCCACAGGGAGGTATTGCATTGCTGGTGGTTGCCATGCAACAGGGAGGTATTGAGCTGTGGTGAATAGGACACACTGGAATTGTGATGATCAGGCTGTGGTGTGGCAGTGATCAAGACACTAGTATGGCGATGATCAGGACACACTCTTATGGTAGTGACCAGGACATGGTGTGGCAGTGATCCAGATACTAGTATGCTGGTGATCAAGATACTTGTATGGTGGTGATCAGGATGCTAGTATGGCGGTGATCAGGATATGGTGTGATGGTGATCAGGATAATAGTATGGTGGGGATCAGGATGTGGTGTTGTGGTGATCAGGACACTAGTATGGTGGTGATCAGGACACTAGTATGGTGATGATCAGGACACTAGTATGGTGGTGATTAGGACAGTAGTATGGTGGTGATCAGGACACTAGTATGGCGGAGATCAGGACACTGGTATGGTGGTGATCAGGACAGTAGTATGGTGGTGATCAGGACACTAGTTTGGTGGTGGTCAGGACACTAGTATGGCGGTGATCAGGACACTAGTATGGCGGTGATCAGGACACTAGTATGGTGGTGATCAGGACACTAGTATGGCGGTGATCAGGACACTAGTATGGCGGTGATCAGGACACTAGTATGGCGGTGATCAGGACACTAGTATGGCGGTGATCAGGACACTAGTATGGCGGTGATCAGGACACTAGTATGGCGGTGATCAGGACACTAGTATGGCGGTGATCAGGACACTAGTATGGCGGTGATCAGGACACTAATATGGTGTTGGTCAGGACACTGGTATGGTTGTGATCAGGACACACTGTAGTATGGTGGTGATCAAGACATTAGTATTATGGTGATCAGGATTTGGTGTTGTGGTGATCAGGACACTAGTATGGTGGTGATCAAGACATTAGTATTGTGGTGGTCAGGAAAATAGTATGGTGGTGATCAGGACATGGTGTGGTGGTGATCAGGACACTAGTATGATGGTGATTAGGACACTAGTATGGTGGTGATCAGGACACTAGTATGATGGTGATTAGGACACTAGTATGGTGGTGATCAGGACACTAGTATGATGGTGATCAGGACACTAGTATGGTGGTGATCAGGACACTAGTATGATGGTGATTAGGACACTAGTATGGTGGTGATCAGGACACTAGTATGATGGTGAACTGAAGCAGGGAAACGCAGACCTCAGATATGTTATAAACAATATAATTTATTAACACTAACAGTACAAACATAAACGCAGTGCAATACTAAAACATAATACAGTGCAAACAAACCAAACCAAACCACCCACAGATAACAGTATATACAAGCAAGCGTCGTCAGGCAGGCCGGGTCAATATCAATTGGGCAGGTAGGTACAGGGGGAGCAAGCGGAGAATGGTCGGGGTCACAGGCCAGGTTCAGCAGGTAGCAAGCAGCATAGTACAGAGGTCAGGCAGAGGGATGGTCCGGGTCACAAGCCAGGGATCAGAACAGGTAGCAAGCAGCGTAGTACAGAGGGTCAGACAGAGGGATGGTCAGGGTCACAAGCCAGGATCAGAGCAGGAGAAGTCAGCAAAGGAACAGAAACAGGATGCAGGACAGATACAGGGCCCAGGACAAACACAACACCAAGGCAGAGTCTGCAAGTCTGGCCATCCCTTAAATACACCAGTATCATCAGTTCCAGGTGTTAGCTGGCTGAAAGGTTGAGTCTCTGATTGCTGGGAGCACCCGCTGGCCAGCCCTGGTACTGCAGATCAAAAGGCAGGTGAGTCCCACCATTGCTGGCCAGTCCATTCCTAACAGTACCCCCCCCTCAAAGGAGCGGCCTCAGGACGCTCCAAACAGTCCTAGCTGGGCAAAATGTTCCACCGCCCGGGTCTGGCAACTGGCGGGATATCAAAGACTGGCACACCGGGCAGGACTCCGGGCAGGGCACACTCGGGCGAGGCACACCGGGCCGGGCAGAGGCACACCGGGCAGAGGCACATCGGGCAGAGGCACATCGGGGCAGAGGCACATCGGGCAGAGGCACATCGGGCAGGGCACATCCGGGCAGAGGCACATCGGGCAGAGGCACATCGGGCAGGACTCCGGGCAGAGGCACATCGGGCAGGACTCCGGGCAGAGGCACATCGGGCAGGACTCCGGGCAGAGGCACATCGGGCAGGACTCCGGGCAGAGGCACATCGGGCAGGACTCCGGGCAGAGGCACATCGGGCAGGACTCCGGGCAGAGGCACATCGGGCAGGACTCCGGGCAGAGGCACATCGGGCAGGACTCCGGGCAGAGGCACATCGGGCAGGACTCCGGGCAGAGGCACATCGGGCATTACCAGGCGAAGCAGCAGGCACCAGGCGGAGGGGCCCCAGGGGCGGAGCAGCAGGCACCGGGCCCCCGGGCGGGCGGGGCAGGCACCGGGCCCCCGGGCGGGGCGGCAGGCACCGGGCCCCCGGGCGGGGCAGCAGGCACCGGGCCCCCCGGCGGGCAGCAGGCACCGGGCCCCCGGGCGGCGGCAGCAGGCACCGGGCCCCCGGGCGGAGCAGCAGGCACCGGGCCCCCGGGCGGGGCGACAGGCACCGGGCCCCCGGGCGGGGCGACAGGCACCGGGCCCCCGGGCGGGGCGACAGGGCCCCCCGGGCCCCCAGGGCGGGCCCCCAGGGCGGGCACCGGGCCCCGGCCCCCAGGCGGCGGCACCGGGGCCCCCGGGCGGGGCGACAGGCACCGGGCCCCCGGCGGGGCGACAGGCACCGGGCCCCCAGGCGGGGCGGCAGGCACCGGGCCCCCCAGGCGGGGCGACAGGCACCGGGCCCCCAGGGGGCGACAGGCACGGGCGAGGCGGGGGCCCCCGGGCCCCCAGGGGGCGACAGGGCATCGGGCCCCCAGGCGGGGCGACAGGCATCGGGCCCCCAGGCGGGGCGACAGGCATCGGGCCCCCAGGCGGGGCGACAGGCATCGGGCCCCCAGGCGGGGCGACAGGCATCGGGCCCCCAGGCGGGGCGGCAGGCATCCGGACCCCCAGGCGGGGCGACAGGCATCGGCCCCCAGGCGGAGCGGCGGGCGCGGGACCCCCAGGCGGAGCGACAGGTCTCGGGCCCTCAGGCGGAGCGGCGGGCGCCGGACCCCCAGGCGGAGCGACAGCGACAGGTCTCGGGCCCTCAGGCGGGAGCGGCGGGCGCCGGACCCCCAGGCGGAGCGACAGGTCTCGGGCCCTCAGGCGGAGCGGCGGGCGGGCGCCGGACCCCCAGGCGGAGCGACAGGTCTCGGGCCCTCAGGCGGAGCGGCGGGGGCGCCGGACCCCCAGGCGGAGCGACAGGTCTCGGGCCCTCAGGCGGAGCGGCGGGCGCCGGACCCCCAGGAGGAGCGACAGGTCTCGGGCCCTCAGGCGGAGCGGCGGGCGCCGGACCCCCAGGTGGAGCGACAGGTCTCGGGCCCTCAGGCGGAGCGGCGGGCGCGGAGGCCGGACCCCCAGGAGGAGCGACAGGTCTCGGGCCCTCAGGCGGAGCGGCGGGCGCCGGACCCCCAGGCGGAGCGAGCGACAGGTCTCGGGCCCTCAGGCGGAGCGGCGGGCGCCGGACCCCCAGGAGGAGCGACAGGTCTCGGGGGCCTCAGGCGGAGCGGCGGGCGCCGGACCCCCAGGCGGAGCGACAGGTCTCGGGCCCTCAGGCGGAGCGGCGGGCGGGCGCCGGACCCCCAGGCATGGAGCGACAGGTCTCGGGCCCTCAGGGCGGAGCGGGCGGGCGCCGGACCCCCAGGTGGAGCGACAGGTCTCGGGCCCTCAGGCGGAGCGGGCGGGCGCCGGACCCCCAGGAGGAGCGACAGGGGCAAGGCTCGGGCCCTCAAGCGGAGTGGCAGGTGCCGGACCCCCAGGCGGAGCGACAGGTCTCGGGCCCTCAGGCGGAGCGACATTTGGCTCGACAGCGGGGGCACCGGCGTCATCCCCAGGCGGGGCGGGGCGGGCGCCGGATCCCCAGGCGGAGCGGGTCGGGCGCGTCTGGACCCCCAAGCGGGCAACAGGGTCACCAGGCATCAGGCGGGCTCGCGGCGCGGCACCGAGTCATCACCAGGCACGAAGGCAGTGGGCTCCGAGTCAACGGTATGACCGCAGGCACTGGGTCAGACATTGGATGGTCTGGCTGGACAGCGGGCATCGGGTCACCAGGCATCAGGTCATTTGGCTCGACAGCGGGCACCGCGTCATCTGGCAAGGCAGTGGGCTCCGAGTCAACAGGCACGACAGTGGGCACCGGGTCATCAGGTACCGGATTGTCTGGCTCGACAGCGGGCATCGGGTCATCAGGGTATGACAGCGGACACTAGGTCACCAGGCATCAGGTCATTTGGCTTGCCAGCGGGCACCGCGTCATCTGGCAAGGCAGTGGGCACCGAGTCACCAGGTACGACAGCGGGCTCTGAGTCAATTGGCACGACGGGGCAGGCGGGGTAGAGGGATCAGGTACCGGATCATCTGGATCAACAGCGGGCATCGAGTCAACTGGCCTAATAGGATCGTCAGGCTGGATCAGTTCATCATGCTGGGTAGAGGCATCAGGCCGAGTAGAGGCATCAGGCCGGCCGAGTAGAGTCATCAGGCCGAGAGAGAGTAGAGGCTTCAGGCCGAGTAGTTCAGGCCGAGTAGAGGCTTCAGGCCGAGTAGAGGCTTCAGGCCGAGTAGAGGCCGATAGAGGCTTCAGGCTAGAGGCTTCAGGCTGAGTACAGGCTTCAGGCTGAACCACGGAAGGCAGGCTCACCGGTTTGGATACTGGCAGGATGGTATTGGTTGGAAAGAATTTTCGCTTTTTTCTGGTTTTAACTACTGGAGCACTGCAAGTAAACGCAGGTCTGCAAACGAATGGAGCAGCTGGAGACAGAGAAGAACTGGAGGATGGAACAGGAGAGGGAGCAGTTGCTACAGAGGGCTTTTTTACAGGGTTAAAGGCAGGATAGGTGCAGCGAGTGGGAACAGGGTACTGACATGCGGTAGATAGCCAAGTATACTGGGCTGTAACTGGAGGAGCTGGTGGGAATACAGGAGTAGAGTTAGAAGCAGGACTGGGTCTTTGTAAGCTGACTGAGGCTGGGTGCAACAAATCTGTCCATGTCTGCAGTATGGGTTGAACAAAGCTGAGCTTACACAAAGCCTGTCTGGTCAATGACTGCACTGCGTTTATACAATCTCTTAGTGTCTGTGGTGAACATGTGGAATAACGCTCCAGAAAGTAACCCACATCATCCTCTAATAACCACACCAGGGACTCTACCTGGTCTGCACTAAATGGTGGCAAAAATTCATCCCTGCATTCGGGGGAACCAGATGAAACCAACTCTGCACAAACCTCAATCAATGGCTGCACCTCAGAGAACTCTGTGCCCTGATCTACTAGAACATGAGCGAGCCGTATACATTCTAGCAGTTCATCCCGGGGATACTCCTTCAGAGTTTGATAAGCATACTCCCTGTCATCAAACACTAGCAGATATAAATACTCAACCTCATCCAGATCCATCCTTCCCATCAACAAGCCAAGATGGCTTCCCTGTGCAGCCACTTCTGGTCAGGATTGGCCTTGGTGTAATGTCAGGGCTCCCAGGTATGACCAGAGGTGTGTGACTGAAGCAGGGAAACGCAGACCTCAGATATGTGATAAATATAATTTATTAACACTAACAATACAAACATAAACGCAGTGCAATACTAAAACATAATACAGTGCAAACAAACCAAACCAAACCACCCACAGATAACAGTACATACAAGCAAGCGTCGTCAGGCAGGCCGGGTCAATATCAATAGGGCAGGTAGGTACAGGGGGAGCAAGCGGAGAATGGTCGGGGTCACAGGCCAGGTTCAGCAGGTAGCAAGCAGCATAGTACAGAGGGTCAGGCAGAGGGATGGTCGGGTCACAAGCCAGGATCAGAACAGGTAGCAAGCAGCGTAGTACAGAGGGTCAGACAGAGGGATGGTCAGGGTCACAAGCCAGGATCAGAGCAGGAGAAGTCAGCAAAGGAACAGAAACAGGATGCAGGACAGATACAGGGCCCAGGACAAACACAACACCAAGGCAGAGTCTGCAAGTCTGGCCATCCCTTAAATACACCAGTATCATCAGTTCCAGGTGTTAGTGCTGGGAGCACCCGCTGGCCAGCCCTGGTACTGCAGATCAAAAGGCAGGTGAGTCCCACCATTGCTGGCCAGTCCATTCCTAACAACTAGTATGGTGGTGATCAGAACACTAGTATGGTGGTGATCAGGACACTAGTATGATGGTGGTCAGGACACCAGTATGGTGGTGATCAGGACACTAGTATGGTGGTGATCAGGACACTAGTATGGCGGTGGTCAGGACACTGGTATATAGTGGTGATCAGGACACTAGTATGGTGGTCATCAGGACACTAGTATGGTGGTGATCAGAACACTAGTATGATGGTGATCAGGACAATAGTATGGTGGTGATCAGGACACTGGTATGGTGGTGATCAGGACACTAGTATGGTGGTGATCAGGACACTAGTATGGTGGTGATCAGGACACTAGTATGATGGTGATCAGGAAATTTGTATGGTGGTGATTAGGACACTAGTATGATGGTAATCAGGACACTAGTATGGTGGTGATCAGGACAATAGTATGGTGGTGATCAGGACATTAGTATGGTGGTGATCAGGACACTAGTATGGCGGTGATCAGGACATTAGTATGGCGGTGATCAGGACACTAGTATGGCGGTGATCAGGACATTAGTATGGTGGTGATCAGGACACTAGTATGGCGGTGATCAGGACACTAATATGGTGTTGGTCAGGACACTGGTATGGTTGTGATCAGGACACTACTATAGTATGGTGGTGATCAAGACATTAGTATTATGGTGATCAGGATTTGGTGTTGTGGTGATCAGGACACTAGTATGGTGGTGATCAAGACATTAGTATTGTGGTGGTCAGGACAATAGTATGGCGGTGATCAGGACATGGTGTGGTGGTGATCAGGACACTAGTATGATGGTGATCAGGACATGGTGTGGTTTTGATCAGGACACTAGTATGATGGTGATCAGGACACTGGTATGGTGGTGATCAGGACACTAGTATGGTGGTGATCAGGACACTAGTATGATGGTGATTAGGACACTAGTATGGCGGTGATCAGGACATGGTGTGTGGTTTTGATCAGGACACTAGTATGGCGGTGATCAGGACACTAGTATGGTGGTGATCAGGACACTAGTATGGTGGTGATCAGGACACCAGTATGGTGGTGATCATGACACTAGTATGGTGATGATCAGGACACTAGTATGGCGGTGATCAGGACACTAGTATGGTGGTGATTAGGACACTAGTATGGTGATGATCAGGACACTAGTATGGCGGTGATCAGGACACTAGTATGGTGGTGATTAGGACACTAGTATGGTGGTGATCAGGACACCAGTATGGTGGTGATCATGACACTAGTATGGTGGTGATTAGGACACTAGTATGGTGATGATCAGGACACTAGTATGGTGATGATCAGGACACTAGTATGATAGTGATCAGGACACTGGTATGATAGTGATCAGGACACTAGTATGGTGGTGATCAGGACACTAGTATGGTGGTGATCAGGACACTAGTATGGTGGTGATCAGGACACTGGTATGATAGTGATCAGGACACTAGTATGGTGGTGATCAGGACACTAGTATGGTGGTGATCAGGACACTAGTATGGTGGTGATCAGGACACTAGTATGGTGATGATCAGGACACTAGTATGGTGATGATCAGGACACTAGTATGGTGGTGATCAGGACACTGGTATGATAGTGATCAGGACACTAGTATGGTGGTGATCAGGACATTAGTATGGTGGTGATCAGGACACTAGTATGGTGGTGATCAGGACACTAGTATGGTGGTGATCAGGACACTAGTATGGTGGTGATCAGGACACTAGTATGGTGGTGATTAGGACACTAGTATGGTGGTGATCAGGACACTAGTATGGTGGTGATCAGGACACAAAATAACACCTATAGTTCTACTTCACCTTCCAGAACATATCCTCTCCCGTCCCCTCAGATTTTCCACCCTAGCACAAATCCTCTCCCCCAAATCCCCCCATCCTAGAAAACAAATCCCCCCTCCCAGCACGCACACCCACCCCCCCCCTTCTAGCACAAATTCTCCCGAATCCTCCATTCTAGCACAAATTCCTCCAATCCCCCCTCTTAGCACAAATCCCCCCAATCCTCTCTCCTAACACAAATCCCACTGATCCCCCTCCTTGCACAAATCCCCCCTCCCAGCATCACTCATCTTCCTTTAATCCCTCCACCTAGGACCAATTCCCCCAAATCCCTCCTCTAGCTAAACCCCTCCAAATTACCCTTCTCAGTATAAATTACTCTTACCTTACCCAAATCCTGCCAAAGCCCATCTCAGCCCCCCCCCCCAGATTTGGCAAGTGTGCAGAGTAGGGAGACCAGCAGCTTTTTCTGCCTCCCTAGGCAGCGGTGTTCCTTAGCCAGATGCCTAGTTTGCCTGGTGGTAGCACCAGCCTTGGTTGCTTGGGTTTCCCAGTGGGACGGGAGATCCAAGCAAGAGGAGGAAGGCAGTGTGGGGGGGGGGGGATTATGCCCCTCCCACTGCTTGTAATAGCCAGCTAGCCACTTCAGTTGTTACTACAAGAGAGCCGACCACCGGCTCTAAAATACAGCACTGGGGTGGTGCCTGCAGCTGCGGCCAACCACTGAAGGTCCAGCGACGTAGCGGTACGGTAGAGTTCTGTTATAATGTGCTAAAGAAGTGCGTCCTGGAGGAGGAGTCAAGTCCCCAGATCAGGGCTCCTCCAGAGGTTGTTGGGGGCTCCGGGGGTAATGAGCAGTTCCTGCCTCTCAGATAAGTCCCCACTGACACCATTGGTCGTTTCAGTGATCTGTAAGGGGGGAGTTCTTCCCAATGGCCAATGGGGTTCTTACTTTCTGGTGAGAATCAACTTTTGTTTTATGAAGGAAATATCAAGATATTAGAAGATACATTTATTTTCATTGAGAATATTATTAATTA
>CATNWA010006759.1:0-10996 GCA_951230385.1 Staurois parvus | reverse complement strand
TTCTTTTTTTGTAGTGGCAGGAATCTTTTGGGTTTTAAGTTTTTGGGAGGGGAGCACTAGGGGGCAGCTCCCCGGCCCCCTTCCCCCTAAAATTGACCTTTTTCACCAGCTGTGTCCCTTTAGCAGCTCTCATGTAGCTGTAAGAAAAAAAATTTCTGCCGCTAAAATTTTTTCACTGGCCCCTAATCACGGGGTGAATGAGCCTAATTCCGGGAAGTTTTTGAAGTGGGGCATTAAAGGATAAAACTTCCGGGCTTTTTCCCAAAAGACCCAAATTTGGGTTTTAAATTTCTGGGAAAATTTCGGGGGCAACTAAAACCCCATTTTTGGGCGGGCTCTTTTTTTTTTCTTGCTTAGTTTATTAAAAAGGAATTTCGGTCATCGGGGGAAAATCCCGGGAAAGGGGGTTTTGTACTCGCTCCCCCAACAATTTTTAAAGTAGGTAGTACGTTAAAAGAAAACCTCCTCATAAAATGGCGGGGACCAAATTTTTTTCCTTTTTAACCCACTGCCTCCGAAGCTTGCCTTCTTCCCTTTTCTGCCCCCTGGTGTCACTTTTCCCCCTTTTTTAAGGGAAAATGCACAGACACCCAGCCCATCCACATGGTAAAAGCGATTTATCAGAGTAGGCCACTTTCATTCCTTTTGCTTTTTTGGCCCTTTTCTGTTTTCCATGTCTTTGTAGGTAAATTTTGCTGTGGACACGGGTCAGCAGGGGCCATCCGGGGCAAAAATTTTTACGCCCCACACAAAAACAAACAAAAAAATGCCCATTTTTTTTTTGTTTTCCCCTTTTAATTATACTTAAAGAAAAAACATTTTTATTTTCTGCCTAATCTATCCCACCAACCCTTTGGGAAAAACCCATAACCCAAGGGTTTACTCCTTTTTCCCTTTTTCAGTGGCCTTTAAGGTGTGTTTTGTGTAGTATGTGTATATGTGGTGCTATCAGGGGTTTAGACAAAAAAACTCAGGGGGCCCCCCGGGGAAATAGGGGTTCATGGGGCCCCCCCCCCCCCCCCCCCCCATTTTTTCCCTTTCCCCAAAAACTAAAACCCCAACCCCCAAAAAAAAGCCATAAAAGGTTACCAGGGAATCTCAGGGGGCCTATACTAAAGGAAATTTGTTAAGGGGTTTATCAGTTAAAATTATCATGTCACCCCAATATTTGGTTTCAAATCAGTAGCCAAAAGAGGATAAAAAAAAAAAGGGGTTTGGGTGAAAAGAGATTAACAAAAAGGGGGCTACATAATGAATAGGAAATGACACTCAAAAAAATTTCCAAAAATTATGTTTTAATTACACTTTATAGATTTTTAAACATATGGGCATTTTGCCCTGGTTTACCATCCCCTCAGTATGAGAAAATAACACAAAACCCCTAAAACCATAAAAAATGACATCAAGCCCGGGCCCCCTAAATGAATTTTGCAAAAAAAAAAAAGGGACTTAAAGGCTAAAAACCCTCTGAAAGCGCAAGCACAAAGGTGAACATTCCCAAAGAGGAGGTGTACCCCAAAAAATTGTACCATAAGTATACCTTTAAAAATTGAATATATAAAAAAATGACAATATCTTTTGGGTTTGAATCCCAAAAAGGGGGAAACCAAAAATTATACTTTGGATATATATATAAAACACAGGGATGAAAGGCGCAGCACACAAAAAGTGTAAAGAAAGAACAATAGGCCTGGGGGCCTTTGTAGGGGAAAAAGACTTAAATGTCCAATATATGATACAATAAAATTCCTGTGCCACACCCGGGGTTTGGGGGGCCCATTCACCCGAAATATGAACAGCTGTATCTCAAGCTTTTGAATAAAAATTTACCCCCAGTTTTCCCCAAAGGATGGGGAAAAGACAAAAAGCAAAACTCTGCTTGAAATGGGTTTCACCACTGTTTTTTGGACTACACACCACCTTTTGTAGAAAAAAAAAAACAAGACAAATCCCAAGGGATCTTCCCGCTTGTAGAAATAATATGGGTTTATTTTTGTGTCCTACATTTAAAAAACCCCCTTTATTTTCCCCATCCCCCCCTGTGCTGTGGGGAAAAAAAAGAATAAAAAGATGTCCTTCATGGGTTTTCCAAAAACACGGGGCCCCAAAAGACCCCGGGGGCCACCGCTGACATCCCCCCGTTTTCCCCGGGGGTCCAGCCCCCTTTTTGGCGCTTTGCTGCCCCACGCTTGCCTCATTGGGATGGGGAAAAATGGGTTTTTCCTTTCCCATGGATCAGCGGGGCGTTCCACCTGGGGGCTGAAGGAAGTGACGTAATGACGTATGACGTCAAGCGTTTTTGCCCATGGGCGTATCTCACTCGCTTCGTAGGACCAATGAGGGTAACTGAAATTTTTAAAATCCTATTTTTGTGGGGTAAGAAAACCCCCCCATTTATTTCAAAAGAGGGTGGGCCGCAAATTTTTCAAATTGGGGGAGAACAAAGGGGGGGGGGCTAAAAAACTTTTGCATATTTCTTTGCTTTTTATGTTTTATCTTTGTATTTGTTCGTTATGTTCTTTTTTTATTTATCCTCTGTTTTTTTGACTTTTTTTTTATATTTTTATTGCTTTTTTTGTTTTTCTTCTTTTCTTTACTTTTTTCTATTATCTTTTACTTCTTTTTTTTTTTTTCCTTCCTTTTAGGATTTTTATTTCTGTTTTTTTCTTAAGAATCTACAAGTTTTTACTCTTTCAACCTATTATACAATCTGGTTACTTTCTTTTCAATGTTGCTTTTTTCAAAAGGTATCCTGATATTTTGTATAATCTATTTCAAGATGGCAATATCTTAATCTGTTTGTATTTACATAATGGGTCTTTTGTTGTAAACTATTTATTACCCAATTTTATTTTTATTATTTTTCTGCGTTTATGTATTTTATTCTACAAAGACATCCTTTTTACTTTTTTTTATGTGATTTTGTTTTTAAACCCTTTTTACATTTTTTAAGTTACATTGTATTTTCATTCTCATAAGTTCAATCCTACTAGTTTTTTTTATTTTCATTTTTTATAGTGTAGTTTTTTCTTTTTAGGGTATTATCACAGTGTTTGGTCATCATCTTTTCTTTTTGCTTTTGGGAGAAATGCCCCCAAGCTGTCTTTCACATGGTAGTGATTTCCAGTACATAGTTCTTCATAGATTCTAATTTTTCCAAAATCACTTGGAGATCACATTCCACATTTAACCCCTTAGGGTACAGTGTATCAAGTTTATATATCCAATATTTCTCTCCTTTTTCTAAGCAGTTCTCTATGCAAAATCACCCCTCCTTTGTGGGAAGTGCAATGCATAGAAACCTTTACTTTGGTACCACCCCATCCAATTGGGCCTCCATGGTATTTGGCATAATGTTTGAGCAAGATTACTATCAGGGATCATTAGATCTGATATCTCTAAGATTTCACCTATTCGTACTTTAAGTTGTCTTTTAGTTTTACCTACATACATCTTTTTACAGGGACAATGGTTAAAATATATATTCTGTACTCTTACTGTAGAGCAATTTATAAGACTCTGAATTTTATAGTGAGTATTGTTTCCTGAATCATAAAAAAGAATCTGTGCGATCCACATACTTGCAGATTTGACATTTCCCACATTTAAACATTCCCTTCGTACGTTGATTTTAGCCATGTTGTTTGTTTTTAATGGTTGATAATCTGAATGAATAAGGAGGTCACCAAGATTTGGTGCTCTTCTTGCTACCATTTGGGGACGTTCACCTACTATCTTACTCAACCTGGGACATTGGGTGAGAATCTTCCAGTGTTTTTCCAATATCAACTTGACATCTTGCCACTGGGCTCCAAATTGGGTTATCATTCTCACAGGCTGATCACTCAATTTGGCCTTTTTCTTCCTTTCCAAGTAACCAGATTTGGTGAATGGAATTGTTGATTCTCTGATCTATATTATCACTATCTATTGGCGGGAATGTATGAAAGGCTTTAATAGATTGAGATATATATAATTCATGATCCATGTGATCAATATGTATATCGGTAAATAATATTCAGCCTCTCCCCTCATTGTTGACTCCAGCCGTCTGTTTTCTTTTAATTTTATTAAGACCAGCAGCTGTGCTAAGTATTTAGCCTCCCCCCCCTTGTTCTCTCCCATTAGAATAATTGCAGGTCATCCTCTTTTTGCATAAATGGGTGGGTTCTTACCCACTATAAATAGGATATTGAAATGCAGTTATCTCATTGGTCCTGACGAAGCTGAGTGAGATACGCCCATCGGCGAAACGCGTTGACGTCATACGTCAGTTACGTCACTTCTTGGTCATGCGCACTAGGTGGAACGCACGCTGATCCATGAGGAGGAAGCCATCTTCACATGCCATGAGGCAAGCGGTGAGCAGCACAAGCGCCAAGAGGGGGGGCTGGAGCCCGCGGTATATCGGTGGATGTCAGCGGTGGCTCCCTGGTCTCTGTGGCCGTGTATGGCAATACCCATGAAGGACATCTCTTTTTTTCTTATTTTCCACAGCACAGGTGGATGGGGACATCATGGTGCTTTATGTAGGACACAAGATTTTGAACACCATATATATATTTCTACAAGCAGAAGATACCTTGGGATATGTCTTGTTGTTTTTTCTACAAAAGGTGGTGTGTAGTCCACAAACAGTGGTGAAGACACCATTTCAAGCAGAGTGTTGCTATTTGCATCTTTTCTCCCATCCTGGGAATAACTGGGGCTTATTTTCATTCAAAAGCTCTGAGATACAGCTGTTCATATTACAGATGAATGGGCCCCAACCACGTGTTGCTGGGCACAGGAATGTATTGTATCATATATTGGACATTTATGTCTTTTTCCATACAGGCCCTAGGCCTATTGTTCTCTTCTTCACACTTTTTGTGCTGCTGCCTTGCATACATGTGATATATATATATATCCATAGTATAATTTTTGGATTCCCTTATTGGGATTCACCAGAATGATATTGTCATTTATTATATATTCAATATTATGGTATACTTATGGTACAATTTTTGGATACACCTCCTCTTGGAGTGTTCACCTATGTGCTTGCGCTGCAGAGGTATTAGACTCTTGAAGTCACTTTTTCTGTTGCACATGCATTTAGACCGGTCTTGATGTCATTTTATATGGTTTTTAGGTCTGTGTGTTATTGTCTCATACTGAGGTGATGGTAAACCAGGGCATATGCCCATATGTCATATCTATATATGTGTAATAAAGCATAATTTTTGGAAATTTTCTGAGTGTCACGTTCTATTCATTATGTAGCCGCTTTTCTGTGAATCTCTTTTCACAAACCCCTCTTTTTTGTATGCATCTCATGGGGCCCCCTACTGACCCTGGCCCTCGGGCAGCGCCCAACCGAGCACTCGAATGGTCAGTCCGCCCCTGGTGCATATGTACAGTGGGGATCGAAAATTTTTCGGGCACCCCAGCTAAAAATTGTGTATTAATGTGCATAAAGAAGCCAAGGAAAGATGGAAAAATCTCCTAAAGTCATCAAATTACAGATTAGACATTCTTATAATATGTCAACAAAAGTTAGAATTTATTTCCATCATTTACACTTTCAAAATAACAGAAAACAAAAAAATGGCGTCTGCAAAAGTTTGGGCACCCTGCAGAATTTATAGCATGCACTGCCCCCTTTGCAAAGCTGAGACCTGCCAGTGTCATGGATTGTTCTCAATCATCGTCTGGGAAGACCAGGTGATGTCAATCTCAAAGGTTTTAAATGCCCAGACTCATCTGACCTTGCCCCAACAATCAGCACCATGGGTTCTTCTAAGCAGTTGTCTAGAAAACTGAAACTGAAAATAGTTGACGCTCACAAAGCTGGAGAAGGCTATAAGAAGATAGCAAAGCGTTTTCAGATGTCAGTATCCTCTGTTCGGAATGTAATTAAGAAATGGCAGTCATCAGGAACAGTGGAAGTTAAAGCAAGATCTGGAAGACCAAGAAAAATATCAGACAGAACAGCTCGCAGGATTGTGAGAAAAACAATTCAAAACCCACGTTTGACTGCACGATCCCTCCAGAAAGATCTGGCAGACACTGGAGTTGTGGTACACTATTCCACTATAAAGAGATACTTGTACAAATATGGTCTTCATGGAAGAGTCATCAGAAGAAAACCTCTTCTACGTCCTCACCACAAAAATCATCGTTTGAACTTTGCAAATGAACATATAGACAAGCCTGATGCATTTTGGAAACAAGTTCTGTGGACCGATGAGGTTAAAATTGAACTTTTTGGCTGGAATGAGCAAAGGTACGTTTGGAGAAGAAGGGGCACAGAATTTAATGAAAAGAACCTCTGTCCAACTGTTAAGCATGGGGTTGGATCAATCATGCTTTGGGGTTGTGTTGTAGCCAGTGGCACAGGGAACATCTCACGAGTAGAAGGAAAAATGGATTCAATAAAATTTCAGCAAATTTTGGATGGTAACTTGATGCCATCTGTGAAAAAGCTGAAGTTAAAGAGAGGATGGCTTCTACAAATGGATAATGATCCTAAACACACCTTGAAATCCACGGGAGATTACATCAAGAGGCGTAAACTGAAGGTTTTGCCATGGCCTTCACAATCTCCTGACCTCAACATAATTGAAAATCTATGGATACACCTTAAAAGAGCAGTGCGTGACAGACAGCCAAGGAATCTCAAAGCACTGGAAGACGTGGGCAAAGATACCTCAAACAAGAATTGAAAGACTCTTGGCTGGCTACAAAAAGCGTTTACAAGCTGTGATACTTGCCAAAGGGGCAGTACAAGATATTAACTCTGCAGGGTGCCCAAACTTTTGCAGACGCCATTTTTTTTTTGTTTTCTGTTATTTTGAAAGTGTAAATGATGGAAATAAAATCTAACTTTTGTTGACATATTATAAGAAATGTCTAATCTGTTATTTGATGCCTTTTGGAGAGTTTTCCATCTTTCCTTGGCTTCTTTATGCACATTAATACAAATTTTTAGCTGGGGTGCCCAAATTTTCGATCCCCACTGTATATATACTGACCGGCCACTTTATTAGGTGTACCTGTTTTAATTCCTTGGTAACTCAAATTTGCTAATCAGCCAATCACATGGCAGCAACTCATTGCATTTAGGTATCTAGATGTGGTGAAGACGACTTGCTGAAGTTCAAACCGAGCATCGGAATGGGGAAGAAAGGGGATTTAAATGATTTTGAATGTGGCATGATTGTTGGTGCCAGACAGGCTGGTCTGAGTATGTTAAAAAAAAAAAAAAAAAAACGGATCTACTGGGATTTTCATGCACAACCATCTCTAGAATTTTCCAGAGAATGGTCCAAAAAAGAGAAAAATATCCAGTGAGCGGCGGTTGTGAGGACAACAATGCCTTGTTGATGTCAGAGGAGAATGGGCAGACTGGTTGCTGCAACATCTTTATGACCACTGATAGGTTAAGTGAATAACACGGAGTATGCCATTACAATGGCATGTGAAAATGGGTGGGATGTTCCCAGCTTGCCATGGTCAGGACCTACCAAAAGTGATCCGAGAAAGGAAATGCATCAAACTGGTGATAGGGTCATGGGCGGCCCAGGCTCATTGATCCATGGGAAAAGCTTCTACAGTGGATGCATGAACATCAGAGCTGGACCACGGAGCAATGGAAGAAGGTGTCTTTGAGGTGTTGACTTTGCCTCCAAATGCTTCAGATCTCAATTTAATTGAACATCTGTGAAATGTGCTGGAAAAACAAGTCAGATCCATGGAGGCCCCACCTTATAACATTCAAGTCTTAAAGGATCTGCTACTCATGGCTTGGTGCTAGATACCACAGAATACCTTCAGAGGTCTAATTGAATCCATGCCTCGACAGGTTAGAGCTATTTTGGTGGTTATGGGGGCCTACTCCGTGTTAGGTGGGCAGACATAATGTAATGTCTGTTTGGTGTGCATGCGTGCATATATATGCATGCACTGTATATATGCATGTGTGCGTACTGTATATATAATTATTTTGAAATAAATGTGGCATTATGCTTGAAATCTATCCCTATATGTTTAAAAGCATTGGATACTTACATACAAGAGAAGCTTTTGTGCATTTTAAAAAAGACCTGCTTTAGGACTCTCCTGCTTGCCCATCTGGCCTAGATCAAAAATGTAATTGATGGTGGGATGACATGCTGTGCCTGTAACCCAATGTTTTCTCTTCTCCAATTTTGAAATCTCTTTAATTGCTGTCTATGGGTGGCTACTGCTGAGCTCTTTCCCAATACGCTAATAATGTGTGCAAGCTGTATTGTAGTACTAATGGCAAGCTGGGCCTTCTTTTTGTAGCCTGGTACTCTATGCTAAAGGAGATTTGACTGACAGTGTCTAATGAACATTCCGATACCAAGGTCTATTAGCCAGGAAGAAAGCTGTTTGCAAAGAGGCAAATAATTGTGTCATATAGTGTAACTCTGCATTGAACAGCATTCAATAAGGAGGATGAGATCTGCAATAAGCTGATTTCAGTTGCTGCATTAAACATACTCCCTTCATGGTTTCGGACCTATTGGAGAAAAAAAAAATTGAAAAACATCTATCAACTAGTCGGAAAGGGCTGCAGGTTTAACCAGACCTAGAAGTGTTTTGGACCTGAACCTGACCTGTCCTAAAACGTTTCTAAGATGACCATAGTACTGAAGTGTGTGCACCTTGTGTTTGCTGCAAGGACTTGTGTTAGTTTTTAATTAAACCTTTGTTTTCCTGTGGAGCTCCTTGGATTCTAGGTCCAAGTTGAACACAAAGGCTGCTACTACTACCAAAGTCAAGATTAAGCCTCAGCCTTCATTATTCATTTTTTTTTTTTTTTTTTTTTTTTACCTTTTTCTTTTTTACTCTTTATTTCGAGTTTTGAAGTCATACACACTTTCTGAACTGCAAAAACTCTGAGAGTTTAAAAGTACAATAAAAGTTGTCAGGATATTGCAGGCTGAAACATCCAAGTAAACATAGATTTACACAGAATTAAGGAAACACATCAATAGTAGTCACCAGTGATTTATCTGGTAACAGGGCAGTGACAGGGAAAACATGGGGAAACTGATCAATACTGTAGCTAGCTCCACTAAGCCAGAAATGTGGAGTGACCTATATGGGGAAAGGGAAACCTATGCAATAGAGAGATGTGAAAATCAGTAACATGGTATTCAAAGCATGCACAAAGTTAACAGAAGGTGTATCATGGTAATTAAATAATTGTCAACAACAATTTTAATGGGTCACCCCCTAGAGGCCATGCTTTACATTTCTTAACCCTGGGATGTCAGCCAATAGCCAACAATGGGTGTGAGAAAGCACTATCTTGAGTTAATTTGTTCCGGACTGTCCCAGGAGGGGAACCCATCAGATCAACAGTACATTACCATCCTTGGAAAATAATTATAACATGCGCATAAGCGATCATCATAATGGCCCATTATTGACATCAGTGGGCTCTGAACCACTGAGAGTTCCAAATCCATCAAGACTGTAATAGATTTGGTCTACAAAGTCCATTCTGCAAAGAAACATATTAGACATCTACCACTCTGCACGTCACAAAAGATCAAGCCTCCCCACTTGAAATAACCTTCAAAATAATAGCAAAAGAATAAGACACCTCATGTGCATCTCTACAAGGCCTGCATAAGTTCAAACCAGCCTTGAGTTCCTGGAGGGGACCAAGTAAGGTTCAATTTCCTACAAAGGATCAGTTGATGTCTATCTATCCGTTAGGCCAAGCAGTATATAGCAGTTTGATAGGCTGAGTCTGTGGGGACTGTGATCCATGAAAAACAAGTTCTGCATCGCAGTAGAGGGGGTCAAACTATGCCAGTTCATCTGGACTATGGTCTGGGCTTGGGCTAAGGAGAAATGATCTTTGGGTATTCGCAATAAAGTACTCACTGTCAACACGTTTCTAGGGCAGGTCAGAGGTCTCCCTGACAAAGAGGTCTGGACCCAGGTGAAAGTCACAGTTCAGCAGCAGCCGTATTTCTTATCCCAGGCCCTGCACATTATTTCCTTTTTAAGAACATAAAAATGGTCACGGCAGAGGATATCTCTGGCAGAGGCGTTAATTATCAGGGTCTCTCTCTGGCCATAGACTCTATGGATCCTGTAAGCTCTCGTTATAGGGTACCTTCAATCCATACCACGAGGGAGCCCAGATCATTATGCAAGGTGATGTACAGTTCCCTCACCCTGTTGGAAACTGCCAAGAGTGGAGTTTGTCTGTGAAAGTGGGTGGAAGACTTGCGAAATGCTGGAGAAGGAGTCTACTCTAGTAATGTCAGATGCTTTTTCCACCAGTACATTGAAAGAGCCTTAGTCTGCTGCAGCTGTGGACTGACTGTCTGGCAGGGTAGGCTTGAGACTTGGCGGTATGTTGGAGAGTAGCAGTGCAGGAGGAAATTGCTGCTTGGAGAGAAGGAAGTAGTAAGTTCAGTCTGGGTTGTTACCTGGATGGCTTTCCGAGGATTCCCCAACCTGGGCATAGCCAAAATTGGATTTTTTTTTTTTAATGGTCCCCATCTGCTGCAAATTATGCCCAGTTCCTTCCAGTTGTAAACTCTGTACCCTGACATTCAACTATCAATTTCCAGACCCTGAGTGGGCAATACAGCCTCTGACATTTGATAGTGGGAAACCCCATGAGGAATGGGGTTTGATCTCAAAGTGAAGGACTCATGTACCGCCTGGGCCTAGGAACCAAGTAATTCCACAGAAACGCAGATCAGTTTGAAGACCCAAACTCTGTATTGGATTGAAGTCTCCAATGTACTGTATAGCCTAGCTCCACAAAGATGAGTGACTTTCCTTGTGGAGCCCCTTAAAGGACCAAGCTGGCCTTATCTGCAGCCTTGGTCTAGGATCCAGATAAGTATACAGATCAATTTAAATACTCCCACCCCTCCAGTAAAATGCAAGGTTCATGGCTCTGCCAAGCTTCAGTAGTTTTTTGAGTCACACAGCAAGAAAAGCATGTAGCAAATTA
>CATNWA010006758.1:337500-430881 GCA_951230385.1 Staurois parvus | reverse complement strand
TCATTGGTGTCAGTGGAAAAATAGTCCCCATCATTGGTGTCAGTGGGAGGAATAGTGCCCCATCATTAGTGTCAGTGGGAGGAATAGTGCCCCATCATTGGTGTCAGTGGGAGGAATAGCGCCTCATTGGTGTCAGTGGGAGGAATAGTGCCCCATCATTGGTGTCAGTGGGAGGAATAGCGCCTCATTGGTGTCAGTGGGAGGAATAGTGCCCCATCATTGTGTCGGTGGGAGGAATAGTGCCCCATCATTGGTGTCGGTGGGAGGAATAGTGCCCCATCATTGGTGTCGGTGGGAGGAATAGTGCTCCATCATTGGTGTCAGTGGAAACATAGTGCCCCATCATTGGTGTCAGTGGGAGGAATAGTGCTCCATCATTGGTGTCAGTGGGATGAACAGTGTCCGAAGACCCGGATAAAGTCAAGCAAAGGGGCACATCTGGCCCGCTGGCTGGAGTTTGGAGACCACTGGTCTAACGTGACTCTGACCCATCCTTAGACACCCCACTCCGGCATCTCTGGAATTCATCTCACTGATGGGCTTTTGTACCTCCTCTCGTCTCACCAGAACCTGTCAATGTCTCTCAGTATCGCTCACCTTCACTCTCCAGCAATAGGCATGAGCCCAGGGGTGCCGTATGGACACTTGTGACTACTATGACCTTGTTGTGTCTTGTTCATGCAGCACAGCCTGGACCTCTCACCATGGCTCTTCCTTCTCTCATCTACTCTTGGTCATGTTATCGCACCACTTGAGGCGTCTTCCCGGAGCGTCTTCTTCTCCGCCTTTAGCCGGATCCACATAGCGATCAGCCTGTGTCTGTCTCCTCTCGTCTCTCCATCATAGGGGCCGATGGTTGCACCTGTCCGCAGTCAGCTGTGCCTCATCTCGGCTGTCTCTTCTCCAGCTGTCTCTGTAGACCTGAAGATCTCTGTGCTATTCTTCTCTCCCACTTCTGAAAATTCCTCTGTACTAAATGTAAACCAGCAGCTATGTCTGGCATTTGCCATTCTTGCTGTAGAACCACGCTCTTCCACTGGAGGTGTGTGGCCCTTCCAAGTCTTTGGCCCTGCATCAGGAACTCTTCTGTATGATTTCTTATTAATATCACAGGCGGCGAGTGTTTACTTCCAACAGGCATTTCGTGAAAACCTGGCATGTTGTAGAAGGGTGGTCGGCGTGCTTCTCTTCCCAACAGCTGCTGTGGACAATCTCATCCGTGGCATCTTCTGACCACAATCACGTTCCTAATACATTCAGTTTGATGTCAAGTTCCCAGCCGTAAGCTGAAT
Source organism: Staurois parvus (assembly GCA_951230385.1). Classification (NCBI taxonomy): domain Eukaryota; kingdom Metazoa; phylum Chordata; class Amphibia; order Anura; family Ranidae; genus Staurois; species Staurois parvus. The sequence continues at coordinate 429,589 of CATNWA010006758.1, read as the reverse complement.
GTGTAAAGCGCCAACTTTTCACCGCAGAAGATTATGAAGAACAACCGCTGAGGCTATCGAGTGCTTGTATGTTTTTTGGTACCATGGGGCCTTCTTTTCGGGGCTCATTCAGATCATTCCAATCCGTTACAGTGTGATAGGCATGCATGCTATAACCGTCAGTGTGTTAAAGTGTTACTAAACCCAGGACCCGGCATTCACTATATCTTGTCCTCCCAGACCCGGCATTCACTATATCTTGTCCTCCCAGACCCGGCATTCACTATATCTGGGCCTCCCAGACCCGGCATTCACTATATCTGGGCCTCCCAGACCCGGCGTTCACTATATCTGGGCCTCCCAGACCCGGCGTTCACTATATCTGGTCCTCCCAGACCCGGCGTTCACTATATCTGGGCCTCCCAGACCCGGCATTCACTATATCTTGTCCTCCCAGACCCGGCATTCACTATATCTTGTCCTCCCAGACCCGGCATTCACTATATCTAATCCTCCCAGACCCCGCATTCACTATATCTGGTCCTCCCAGACCCGGCGTTCACTATATCTGGTCCTCCCAGACCCGGCGTTCACTATATCTGGTCCTCCCAGAACCGGAATTCACTATATCTGGTCCTCCCAGACCCGGCATTCACTATATCCGGTCCTCCCAGACCCGGCATTCACTATATCCGGTCCTCCAAGACCCGGCATTCACTATATCCGGTCCTCCCAGACCCGGCATTCACTATATCCGGTCCTCCCAGACCCGGCATTCACTATATCCGGTCCTCCCGGACCCGGCATTCACTATATCCGGTCCTCCCGGACCCGGCATTCACTATATCCGGTCCTCCCGGACCTGGCATTCACTATATCCGGTCCTCCCAGACCCGGCATTCACTATATCCGGTCCTCCCAGACCCGGCATTCACTATATCCGGGCCTCCCGGACCCTGCATTCACTATATCCGGGCCTCCCGGACCCGGCATTCACTATATCCGGTCCTCCCAGACCCGGCATTCACTATATCCGGTCCTCCCGGACACGGCATTCACTATATCCGGGCCTCCCGGACCCCGCATTCACTATATCTGGTCCTCCCGGACCCGGCATTCACTATATCTTGTCCTCCCAGACCCCGCATTCACTATATCCGATCCTCCCAGACCCCGCATTCACTATATCCTCTCTCCCCGGACCCTGCATTCACTATATCCGGTCCTCCCAGACCCCGCATTCACTATATCCGCTCTCCCCGGACCCCGCATTCACTATATCCAGTCCTCCCAGACCCGGCATTCCCTATATCTGGTCCTCCCCAGACCCTGCATTCACTATATCTGGTCCTCCCAGTCCCGGCATTCACTATATCCGGTCCTCCCAGACCCGGCATTCACTATATCCGCTCTCTTCGAACCCTGCATTCACTATATCTGGTTCTCCCAGACCTGACATTCACTATATTCGCTCTCCCCGGACCCGGCATTCATTATATCTGGTCTTCCCAGACCCGGCATTCACTATATCTGGGAGCCATTGGCCAAGTCCTGTGGAGAGAGATTGGGGTGAGCACGCACCAGTGCCCTCTTAGCAAGCGACTTGCTGTGGGGGCACTGTTCAGTGGGGAGGAGCCAGAAGCGCCCGGGGGGGGGGGGGACTCGAGAAGAGAATTGGGGCTGCACTGTGCACAACCAGTACACAGAGCAGGTAAATGCTAGAATTATTGCTCTCGCTCTGACACTCACAGCAATACCTCAGATGTGCAGTGCGATCGCCGTTTACGCCAGGGGTGTATTTACCACAAGGAAAACAGGGCATTTGCCTAGGGCGGCATTTTTCAGGGGGGGCAGCACTGCCCCTTGGAAGAAGAGACACATGTGGCATGGGGACCTTGTGGGTTCCGAGAGAGGCTGCGGGTTTCATGACGGTGTATGCACAGCCCGACTCTCTTTCCTGGGGATGTCCGGAGCTGTGAAGGTGAGTGACCTTCTCTCTTTCGCCATGGGGGATGGTGGCTGGTGTATGGGGGGCAGTGGTAGTGGAAGGCTCGGGTGGAGGGCAGGGGTGTTCTTGGTCAATGTCAGGCTCTTTCTGCGGGGGGAATGTAAACCTCTTTTGTGACCGCAATAGGCAGTGACAGGTACTCTTTACGAACAGTTCTGGGATCATATTTAAACCCGGGACCTCTCCTCTGCCCTAAAAGTATCTGTTCAAACCGAGGTCGGTGTGATCAGACGCTTTCCCATTTCAAAAATGGCGCTATTTTCATCCATGGAAACCGGTAGTGACAATAGTACTTCCGGTTTCCTGTATCATAGAGGTCATCCTGGAGAGGCACCAGCGGGGGGGGGTTGGTCATCAGTGACCTCTCCCACTGCCTGTAAAAGCCATCCAGTGGCTAACCAGCTGCTCAGATGGCTTTTATAAAAGACAGCCGAAAAAAATGATACCGGTATACCACTTGGAACCCGTAACATATACAGTTGTGTTGAAAATACTAGCAGTCAGACATCACTAACCGGATCAATCTCTGTTTTTGGTGGAAATGATATTTCTACATGGCAAATAATTTCCTAGCAGGTGTAGTAGAGTCATAGAAATCCAACAGACCCAACAGTCATGACATGTATGCTGCTGATTCTGTGTCATTGAATCACTCATTGAAAGGGGCGTGTTCACAATAATAGCCGTGTGGAGTTCTATTAGTGAGGTCATTCATTCTTTGATAAACAGGTGGCAATGATTGCCCTTATTTAAGGAAGGAAGGCAGCAAATGTTGGACATGCTGGTTACAGGGCATTTCTCTCTGAAAATGGGGCCTTCTTTTCGGGGCTCATTCAGATCATTCCAATCCGTTACAGTGTGATAGGCATGCATGCTATAACCGTCAGTGTGTTAAAGTGTTACTAAACCCAGGACCCGGCATTCACTATATCTTGTCCTCCCAGACCCGGCATTCACTATATCTTGTCCTCCCAGACCCGGCATTCACTATATCTGGGCCTCCCAGACCCGGCATTCACTATATCTGGGCCTCCCAGACCCGGCGTTCACTATATCTGGGCCTCCCAGACCCGGCGTTCACTATATCTGGTCCTCCCAGACCCGGCGTTCACTATATCTGGGCCTCCCAGACCCGGCATTCACTATATCTTGTCCTCCCAGACCCGGCATTCACTATATCTTGTCCTCCCAGACCCGGCATTCACTATATCTAATCCTCCCAGACCCCGCATTCACTATATCTGGTCCTCCCAGACCCGGCGTTCACTATATCTGGTCCTCCCAGACCCGGCGTTCACTATATCTGGTCCTCCCAGACCCGGAATTCACTATATCTGGTCCTCCCAGACCCGGCATTCACTATATCCGGTCCTCCCAGACCCGGCATTCACTATATCCGGTCCTCCAAGACCCGGCATTTCACTATATCCGGTCCTCCCAGACCCGGCATTCACTATATCCGGTCCTCCCAGACCCGGCATTCACTATATCCGGTCCTCCCAGACCCGGCATTCACTATATCCGGTCCTACCGGACCCGGCATTCACTATATCCGGTCCTCCCGGACCCGGCATTCACTATATCCGGTCCTCCCAGACCCGGCATTCACTATATCCGGTCCTCCCAGACCCGGCATTCACTATATCCGGGCCTCCCGGACCCTGCATTCACTATATCCGGGCCTCCCGGACCCGGCATTCACTATATCCGGTCCTCCCAGACCCGGCATTCACTATATCCGGTCCTCCCGGACACGGCATTCACTATATCCGGGCCTCCCGGACCCGGCATTCACTATATCTGGTCCTCCCGGACCCGGCATTCACTATATCTGGTCCTCCCGGACCCGGCATTCACTATATCTTGTCCTCCCAGACCCGGCATTCACTATATCCGATCCTCCCAGACCCCGCATTCACTATATCCTCTCTCCCCGGACCCTGCATTCACTATATCCGGTCCTCCCAGACCCCGCATTCACTATATCCGCTCTCCCCGGACCCCGCATTCACTATATCCGCTCTCCCCGGACCCCGCATTCACTATATCTGGTCCTCCCAGACCCGGTATTCACTATATCTGGTTTTCCCAGACCCAGCATTCACTATATCCAGTCCTCCCAGACCCGGCATTCCCTATATCTGGTCCTCCCCAGACCCTGCATTCACTATATCTGGTCCTCCCAGTCCCGGCATTCACTATATCCGGTCCTCCCAGACCCGGCATTCACTATATCCGCTCTCTTCGAACCCTGCATTCACTATATCTGGTTCTCCCAGACCTGACATTCACTATATTCGCTCTCCCCGGACCCGGCATTCATTATATCTGGTCTTCCCAGACCCCGCATTCACTATATCTGGGAGCCATTGGCCAAGTCCTGTGGAGAGAGATTGGGGTGAGCTCGCACCAGTGCCCTCTTAGCAAGCGACTTGCTGTGGGGGCACTGTTCAGTGGGGAGGAGCCAGAAGCGCCCGGGGGGGGGACTCGAGAAGAGAATTGGGGCTGCACTGTGCACAACCAGTACACAGAGCAGGTAAATGCTAGAATTATTGCTCTCGCTCTGACACTCACAGCAATACCTCAGATGTGCGGTGCGATCGCCGTTTACGCCAGGGGTGTATTTACCACAAGGAAAACAGGGCATTTGCCTAGGGCGGCATTTTTCAGGGGGGGCAGCACTGCCCCTTGGAAGAAGAGACACATATGGCATGGGGACCTGGTGGGTTCCGAGAGAGGCTGCGGGTTTCATGACGGTGTATGCACAGCCCGACTCTCTTTCCTGGGGATGTCCGGAGCTGTGAAGGTGAGTGACCTTCTCTCTTTCGCCATGGGGGATGGTGGCTGGTGTATGGGGGGCAGTGGTAATGGAAGGCTCGGGTGGAGGGCAGGGGTGTTCTTGGTCAATGTCAGGCTCTTTCTGCGGGGGGAATGTAAACCTCTTTTGTGACCGCAATAGGCAGTGACAGGTACTCTTTACGGACAGTTCTGGGATCATATTTAAACCCGGGACCTCTCCTCTGCCCTAAAAGTATCTGTTCAAACCGAGGTCGGTGTGATCAGACGCTTTCCCATTTCAAAAATGGCGCTATTTTCATCCATGGAAACCGGTAGTGACAATAGTACTTCCGGTTTCCTGTATCATAGAGGTCATCCTGGAGAGGCACCAGCGGGGGGGGTTGGTCATCAGTGACCTCTCCCACTGCCTGTAAAAGCCATCCAGTGGCTAACCAGCTGCTCAGATGGCTTTTATAAAAGACAGCCGAAAAAAATGATACCGGTATACCACTTGGAACCCGTAACATATACAGTTGTGTTGAAAATACTAGCAGTCAGACATCACTAACCGGATCAATCTCTGTTTTTGTGGAAATGATATTTCTACATGGCAAATAATTTCCTAGCAGGTGTAGTAGAGTCATAGAAATCCAACAGACCCAACAGTCATGACATGCATGCTGCTGATTCTGTGTCATTGAATCACTCATTGAAAGGGGCGTGTTCACAATAATAGCCGTGTGGAGTTCTATTAGTGAGGTCATTCATTCTTTGATAAACAGGCGGCAATTATTGCCCTTATTTAAGGAAGGAAGGCAGCAAATGTTGGACATGCTGGTTACAGTGCGTTTCTCTCTGAAATTCTGAGGAAAATGGGTCGTTCCAGACATTGTTCAGAAGAACAGCGTACCTTGATTAAAAAGTTGATTGGAGGGGAAAACATATAAAGAAGTGCAGAAAATGATCGGCTGCTCAGCTAAAATGATGGCAAATGCTTTAAAATGGCAACCAAAACCTGAAAGACAAGGAAGAAAGCGAAAAACTACCATTGGAATGGATAGAAGAATAGTCAACATGGCGCGGACTCAGCCAACAATCAGCTCCAGGAAGATGAAAGAAGGTGTGACGTTCCCTGTGAGGACTCAGCCAACAATCAGCTCCAGGAAGATGAAAGAAGGTGTGACATTCCCTGTGAGGACTGTTACAATTAGAAGACGCCGATGTGAAGCCAAGCTATCTGCAAGAAGTCCCCGCAAAGTCCCACTGTTGGGAAAAAGACGTGTGCTGAAGAGGTTACAATCTGCCAAAGAGCACATTGACCGGCCTAAAGAGAAATGACGCAACATTTTGTGGACTGATGGAAGTAAGATTGTTCTTTTTGGGTCTAGTGGGCGGAGACAGTTTGTCAGACGACCCCCAAACACTGAATTCAAGCCACAGTACACTGTGAAGACCGTGAAGCATGGTGGTGCAAGCATCATGATATGGGGATGTTCCTCATACTACGGTGTTGGGCCTATTTATCGCATACCAGGGATCATGGATCAGTTTGAATCCATCAGAATACTTGAAGAGGTCATGCTGCCTTATGCTGAAGAGGAAATGCCCTTGAAATGGGGGTTCCAACAAGACAACGACCCCAAACACACCAGTAAACGTACAACATCTTGGTTCCAGACCAACAAGATGGACGTTATGGAGTGGCCAGCCCAATCCCCGGATCTTCATCCAATAGAAAACTTGTGGGGTGACATCAAAAATGCCGTTTCTGAGGCAAAACCAAGAAATCGAGAAGAACTGTGGAATGTGGTCCAATCATCCTGGGCTGGAATACCTGATCACAGGGGCCAGAAGTTGGGGGACTCCATGCAACACAGATGTACAGCAGTTCTCAGAAACAGTGCGACTACAACCAAATATTCATGAAGTCATTCAAAGGAAAGCAAAATCTTCAAACATTTCTCAGTTTATATAGTGAATGTTTGAGTTTGTAAAGAAGAATACAAACACGGCCATTTTTTTTGAACCGTCTAATATTCACTTTTCTTCCATTTTTTTTAGAGGAACAACACAAATTTGATGTATTTTTCTTCATGTTGTGATTTGGAATAGAATGTGTCGTGTTCCCAATGCATTTGTGTGGTTGGAAATAAAAGGATTAGAAGGATTTTCAGCTTTATTCACTTTTTTCAACACACTGCTATTATATTGAACACAACTGTATGTATGTTAGTGGGTCTTCCAGTGGTTATAGTTGTTGTTGGGTACATTACATTAATACAGGATTTTCTCGAGAGTCTTTAAAGCAGAGTTCCACCTAAAAAAAAAAATAATAGTCAGCAGCTACAAAAACTGTAGCTGCTGACTTTTAAAATACAGCCACTTACCTGTCCCTCGGTCCCGCAGTGTCCTCTCCACCGCTGGTTTCACCGGCCGTCTTCTCTCCCTGGTGCCGGCATCTATAGTGTTAGCACCCGGCTGTGACAGCTGGCGGCTTCACAGGTGCCCACTGAGCATGTGCGAGAAGAGCTACGCTCTGTGAATGACCCAGTAGTCTTCTGGGACCTGTCACATGTCCCAGAAGACTACGGGGAGGGAGGACAACTTCCACTTCAGTGGGAGTGGGTACCTGTCAAATTCAGGCCAATCCTTAATGGGGATCGGGGGGACAAAGGTAAAGGAGAACTTCCCCCGTTTGGGTGGAGCTCCGCTTTAACCTCTTGCCACGCTTTTCACAGCACATTTAATGCAAGCGGGGAGCAGCTGCAGGCCCAAATCCCTACATGTACTTCGCTGCCTTCTTCCAGGTTTTCTGCTCCCCCCTGCTAACCCCTGCTGTGATTGGACACAGCATGAGTTTGTATGCTGGTTTCAGCCAGTGTTTTTGGTTGAAACCTGCTGATTGGCTGTGTCCAATCACAGCACAGAGTCCTGTGTTTACAAACACACAGAATAGTGATCTGGCTGTTTTTTCTCCCTGAAAGGCAGGGGGAAAAACTGCCAGATCTGTTAGTAAAAGCAACACACATTACACATTGTTAGGCTCACAGTTAACCCTTTGATTTCCCCTTGATGTTAACCCCTTCCCAGCCAGCATCATTAGTACAGTATACAGTAGTATATCTGATCACTGTATTGGTGTCACTAGTGACGTCGGTGTCAGTTAATGTACCTCCCAGGTGATAGAACCTTCTGGAGTCTAGGTGGTTCGATCAAATCAGTATTATTTTGGTCTGTTGTCACGGGGCCCTTACACAGCGTGGGGCCCCTAGTCCAATGCCTATTTGGTTGTCCAGCACTGGTGCCCCAACTAGTCAAATATCTTCCTTGCCGTTCCAGTGATCTTCATTGTGTATCCCAACCAGGACATTTTCCTTGGCCATATTTATTCCTCTAAAACTACTCATGGCAGACTCCAGTTATGTGTGTCTTTCTCATAGGAATGAAGCTACATTGGTTAATGCATAAAGGAATGATCAGCTTCCATTGATACCCTTTGGTGACCACCGTCTCTACCCATCCTATGGATTACATGACAGAACCGTTCTGAACGAACAAGTTTCATTTTCATACTTTTCCTTTTATCTGCTTTGCATCACATACATTATATTGCCAAAAGTATTGGGCCTCCTGCCTTTCCACACACATGAGCTTTAATGGCCCCCCAGTCTTAGTCCGTAGGGTTCAATATTGAGTTGGCCCCGCCCTTTCCACACAATGACCTTTAATGGCCCCCAGTCTTAGTCCGTAGGGGTCTATATTGAGTTGGCCCCGCCCTTTCCACACACATGACCTTTAATGGCCCCCCAGTCTTAGTCCGTAGGGTTCAATATTGAGTTGGCCCCGCCCTTTCCATGCACATGAGCTTTAATGGCCCCCCAGTCTTAGTCCGTAGGGTTCAATATTGAGTTGGCCCCGCCCTTTGCAGCTATAACAGCTTCAACTCTTCTGGAAGGCCGTCCACAAGGTTTAGGAGGGTGTCTATGGGAAGGTTGGACCATTCTTCCAGAAGCACATTTGTCAGGTCAGGCACTGATGTCGGGGGAGGAGGCCTGGCTCGCAGTCTCCGCTCTAATTCATCCCAAAGGTGTTCTATGGGGTTGAGGTCAGGACTCTGTGCAGGACAGTCACGTTCCTCCACCCCAAACTGGCCCCTCCATGTCTTTATGGACCTTGCTTTGTGCACTGGTGTGCAGTCATGTTGGAACAGGAAGGGGCCATCCCCAAACTCTTCCCACAAAGTTGGGAGCATGAAATTGTCCAAAATGTCACCTTAAGAGTTCCCTTCACTGGAACTAGGGGGCCAAGTCCAACCCCTGAAAAACAATCCCACACCATAATCCCCCCTACACCAAACTTTACACTTGGCACAATGCAGTCAGGCAAGTATCGTTCTCCTGGCCACCGCCAAACCCAGACACAGCCATCGGATTGCCAGACAGAGAAGCGTGATTGGTCACTCCAGAGAACACGTCTCCCCTGCTCTAGAGTCCAGTGGCGGCGTGCTTTACACCACGGCATCCGACGCTTTGCATTGCACTTGGTGATGGAAGGCTTGGATGCAGCTGCTCGGCCATGGAAACCCATTCCATGAAGCTCTCTACGCACTGTTGTTGGCTCATCTGAAGGCCACACCAAGTTTGGAGGTCTTTAGCTATTGACTCTGCAGACAGTTGGCGACTTCTGCGCACTGTGCGCTTCAGCATGCGCTGACCCCGCCCTGTCACGTGACGTGGCCTACCACTTGGTGGCTGAGTGGCTTTTGTTCCCAGTGGCTTCCACTTTGTTATAATCCCACTAACAGTTGAGCGTGGAATATTTAGTAGCCAGGAAATGTCACGGATGGACTTATTGCCCAGGTGGCCACCTATCATGGGACCACGCTTGGAGTCACTGAGCTCCTGAGAGCGACCCATTCTTTCATCAGTGTTTGTAGAAGCGGTCTGCATGCCTAGGGGCTGGATTGTATACACCTGTGTCCATGGAGGGGATTGGAACACCTGAATCACATGATTGGGAGGGGGCCAATACTACAGTGTTTAAAAAAAAATAACACCCAAATGCAGCCGTTGGGTAGAGCGGGGAAGGCTTAGAACACCTGTAAGATTTTTATTTCTTTTTCTGCCTTTTTCTAGTCATCTCCATCCCCCAAACAGAAAGTGAAGGGATCCCCCTAATCGGGTCAAAGCAGTCAAAATCTGACCCTCATTACCTTCCCCATGATATCCAAAAATGTTGGGTTTTAAAGAGCAGAGGGTAAAATTGGGTTTTAAAAAGAAAATATTTCTTATCAGTTTTGCTTTATATAGAGTTAAGATTTCTAAAATATTTACAAATCGTTAGTGAGACCTCATCTGGAATATGCAGTTCAGTTTTGGGCTCCAATTCACAAAAAGAACATTGGGGAACTGGAGAAAGTACAGAGAAGGGCAACCAAACTGATAGGAGGCATGGAGGAGATCAGCTATGAGGAAAAGATTAGAGGAACTGAATGTATTCTCTACTGAGAAGAGGAGATTAAGGGGGATATGATCTCCATGTATAATACATAAGGGGGGATATGATCTCCATGTATAATACATAAGGGGGATATGATCTCCATGTATAATACATAAGGGGGATATGATCTCCATGTATAATACATAAGGGGGGGATATGATCTCCATGTATAATACATAAGGGGGGATATGATCTCCATGTATAATACATAAGGGGGATATGATCTCCATGTATAATACATAAGGGGGGATATGATCTCCATGTATAATACATAAGGGGGGGATATGATCTCCATGTATAATACATAAGGGGGATATGATCTCCATGTATAATACATAAGGGGGGGATATGATCTCCATGTATAATACATAAGGGGGGATATGATCTCCATGTATAATACATAAGGGGGGATATGATCTCCATGTATAATACATAAGGGGGATATGATCTCCATGTATAATACATAAGGGGGGGATATGATCTCCATGTATAATACATAAGGGGGGATATGATCTCCATGTATAATACATAAGGGGGGATATGATCTCCATGTATAATACATAGGGGGGATATGATCTCCATGTATAATACATAGGGGGGGGATATGATCTCCATGTTTAATACATAAGGGGGGATATGATCTTCATGTTTAATACATAAGGGGGGATATGATCTTCATGTATAATACATAAGGGGGGATATGATCTCCATGTATAATACATAAGGGGGGATATGATCTCCATGTATAATACATAAGGGGGGATATGATCTCCATGTATAATACATAAGGGGGGATATGATCTCCATGTATAATACATAAGGGGGGATATGATCTCCATGTATAATACATAAGGGGGGATATGATCTCCATGTTTTATACATAAGGGGGGATATGATCTCCATGTATAATACATAAGGGGGGATATGATCTCCATGTATAATACATAAGGGGGGATATGATCTCCATGTATAATACATAAGGGGGGGATATGATCTCCATGTATAATACATAAGGGGGGATAATGATCTCCATGTATAATACATAAGGGGGGATAATGATCTCCATGTATAATACATAAGGGGGATATGATCTCCATGTATAATACATAAGGGGGGGGGGTATGATCTCCATGTATAATACATAAGGGGGGGGTATGATCTCCATGTATAATACATAAGGGGGGGATATGATCTCCATGTATAATACATAAGGGGGGGGGGGGGGTATGATCTCCATGTATAATACATAAGGGGGGGTATGATCTCCATGTATAATACATAAGGGGGGGGATATGATCTCCATGTATAATACATAAGGGGGATATATCTCCATGTATAATACATAAGGGGGGGATATGATCACCATGTATAATACATAAGGGGGGATATGATCTCCATGTATAATACATAAGGGGGATATGATCACCATGTATAATACATAAGGGGGGATATGATCTCCATGTATAATACATAAGGGGGGGGATATGATCTCCATGTATAATACATAAGGGGGGGGATATGATCTCCATGTATAATACATAAGGGGGATATGATCTCCATGTATAATACATAAGGGGGGATATGATCACCATGTATAATACATAAGGGGGGATATGATCACCATGTATAATACATAAGGGGGGGATATGATCTCCATGTATAATACATAAGGGGGGATATGATCTCCATGTATAATACATAAGGGGGGGATATGATCTCCATGTATAATACATAAGGGGGATATGATCACCATGTATAATACATAAGGGGGATATGATCTCCATGTATAATACATAAGGGGGATATGATCTCCATGTATAATACATAAGGGGGGGATATGATCTCCATGTATAATACATAAGGGGGGATATGATCTCCATGTATAATACATAAGGGGGGATATGATCTCCATGTATAATACATAAGGGGGGATATGATCTCCATGTATAATACATCAGTGGTTCATATAGTGAACTCGGTGTAGTTATTCACTCTGAGGTCATCACAGAAGACAAGGGGGCGCTCTTTACATCTGGAGGAAAAGAGATTTAAACTCCAAACACGGAAAGGTTTCTTCACAGTAAGAGCTGTGAGAATGTGGAATAGACTCCCTCCAGAGTTGGTTGTGGCCGGCTCAGTGGATTGCTGTAGGAAAGTCCTGGATTCTTTCTTGGATACACAGAATATAACTGGATATAACATTTATAGGGAAAGTTGATCCAGGGAATATCCGATTGCCTCTCGGGGGATCAGGAAGGAATTTTTTCCCCTGCAGGAGCAAATTGGATCGTGCTTTGCTGGGGTTTTTTGCCTTCCTCTGGATCCACTGTGGATGTAGGATTATAACTTTTTTTTTTGTGGTTGAACTGGATGGACTTTTCTCTTTTTTCAGACATACTAACTTTTCAGAAATTGAAAAAAAATAAACAAACTGCATATGGCCAGCCTCAGAAAGCAATATGGAGACATGCTGTAGATGGAAAAAACAGAATTCAACCATATAAAGGAAACAACATAAAACACAAAGAGGAAGAAGGGGCTGGGGGGGGGGGCTAGGCAATGGTTGGGAGAGGATATGGGGGAAGCACTCTATTAAAACATAAATATAGATTTCAGTTTGCTAAATTTAGAATTTACAATGTTATGGCAAAAAAACCCTTCTGCTGCCCTATAGAAGGATGTAAAATATACAGAATCAATATTCCATTCAAAGTGGAGGATATCGATGTATGGTAAGAATTATGCTGACTTTAACAGTCACCTGAAAATACGTCCCCTCATATCTGTTCATGAGTGTTCTCCTAAAGAGGACCTGTAGTTAAGAATAGAATAGAATCAAAATACAGTATATAAAGATACAGTTAGGTCCATATATATCCGGACACAGGCAAAGTTTTATTTTTTTTTTCAAGTATTTACCAAAACATCTTCCAGCTCTAGTTCTATAATGGATATTGGCGGACAGTGCGCACTCTCAGGTGTAATTAGAGGGTATGTACATCCAAATTGGAGGAAGGGTTTAGGAATTACAGCTCTTAAGAGTAGCCATCCCCCCTTTTTTTCAAGGGACCAAAAGTAATTGGATATTTGAATATAATCGTAAATAAAATGTTAATTTGTAATATTTTGTTGAGAATCCTTTATTGGCAATGACTGCCTGAAGTCTGGAACCCATGGACATGACCAAAGACTGGGTTTCCTCCTTTCTGATGCTTTGCCAGAAGTCTGGAACCCGTGGACATGACCAAAGACTGGGTTTCCTCCTTTCTAATGCTTTGCCTGAAGTCTGGAACCCATGGACATGACCAAAGACTGGGTTTCCTCCTTTCTAATGCTTTGCCTGAAGTCTAGAACCCATGGACATGACCAAAGACTGGGTTTCCTCCTTTCTGATGCTTTGCCAGGATCTAACTGCTGCTGTCTTCAGTTAGATCCTGCAGAATACTCCACTTCTTTTCCTTCAAAAGCTCCTGGGTTGCTTTTGCAGTGTGTTTTGGATCATTGTCCATCTGTACTGTGAAGCGCCGTCCAATCAGCTTTGCTGCATTTGGCTGAATCTGGGCTGACAGTATATCTCTAAACATGGCAGAATTCATCCGGCTGCTTCTGTCACATCATCAATAAACTCCAATGACACAGTGCCACTGAAAGCCATGCATGCCCATGCCATCACCCTGCCTCCACCATGTTTTACAGATGATGTTGTGTGCTTTAGATCATGAGCTGTTCCAAGCTATCGACCACAGGAATCCTCCCCAGTTGGGCATGGACTCCCCAGGCTGCATTCCACCCTCTGAGACAGACGCTGTCAGTACAACAGGACCTGCTCCGCTTACACTGCCACAAGTTGGCTCTCCTGCACCAGATAACATACAGTGGGGCAAAAAAGTATTTAGTCCCCACCAATTGTGCAAGTTCTCCCACTTACAAAGATGAGAGAGGCCTGTAATTGGCATCATAGGGAGACCTCAACTATGAGAGACAAAATGAGAAAACAAATCCAGACAATCACATTGGCTGATTTGGAAAGAATTTATTTGCAAATTATGGTGGAAAATAAGTATTTGGTGACCTACAAACAAGCAAGATTTCTGGCTCTCACAGACCTGTACCTTCTTCTTTAAGAGGCTCCTCTGTCCTGCACTCATTACCTGTAGCAATGGCACCTGTTTGAACTTGTTATCAGTATAAAAGACACCTGTCCACAACCTCAAACAGTCACACTCCAAACTCCACTATGGTGAAGACTAAAGAATTGTCGAAGGACACCAGAAACAAAATTGTAGACCTGCACCAGGCTGGGAAGACTGAATCTGCAATAGGCAAGCAGCTTGGTGTGAACAAATCAACTGTGGGAGCAATAATTAGAAAATGGAAGACGTACAAGACCACTGATAATCTCCCTCGATCTGGGGCTCCACGCAAGATCTCACCCCGTGGGGTCAAAATGATCACAAGAACGGTGAGCAAAAATCCCAGGACCACACGGGGGGACCTAGTGAATGACCTGCAGAGAGCTGGGACCAACGTAACAAAGGCTACCATCAGTGACACACTACGCCGCCAGGGGCTCAGATCCTGCAGTGCCAGACGTGTCCCCCTGCTTAAGCCAGTACATGTCGGGGCCCCTCTGAAGTTTGCTAGAGAGCATTTGGATGATCCAGAAGAGGATTGGGAGAATGTCATATGGTCAGATGAAACCAAAATAGAACTGTTTGGTAGTAGAAACACAACTCGTCGTGTTTGGAGGAGAGAGAATGCTGAGTTGCATCAAAAGAACACCATACCTACTGTGAAGCATGGGGGTGGCAACATCATGCTTTGGGGCTGTTTCTCCACAAAGGACCAGGACGACTGCTCCATGTACAGGACAGAATGAACGGGGCCATGTATCCTGAGATTTTGAGTGCAAACCTCCTTCCATCAGCAAGGGCATTGAAGATGAAACGTGGCTGGGTCTTCCAACATGACAATGATTCCAAACATACCGCCCAGGCAACGAAGGAGTGGCTTCGTAAGAAGGATTTCAAGGTCCTGGAGTGGCCCAGCCAGTCTCCAGATCTCAACCCCATAGAAAACCTTTGGAGAGAGTTGAAATTCCGTGTTGCCCAGCAACAGCCCCAAAACATCACTGCTCTAGAGGAGATCTGCATGGAGGAGGAGATCTGCATGGAGGATGGGCCAACATACCAGCAACAGTGTGTGCCAACCTTGTGAGGACTTCCAGGAAACGTCTGACCTCTGTCATTGCCAACAAAGGATATATAACAAAGTATTGACATGAACTTTTCATATTCACCAAATACTTATTTTCCACCATAATTTGCAAATAATTTCTTTCCAGATCAGCCAATGTGATTGTCTGGATTTGTTTTCTCATTTTGTCTCTCATAGTTGAGGTCTCCCTATGATGCCAATTACAGGCCTCTCTCATCTTTGTAAGTGGGAGAACTTGCACAATTGATGGGGACTAAATACTTTTTTGCTCCACTGTAAGTAATCCGGCTCTTCCGGGTAGGGGTCTCACGCATGCCGCTCTGGCTGTGCTGTGATTAGACACTGTACTAGCTGATTAGCAGCTGATTAGCAGGTCCCCGCCAATGATTGACAGCCTGAGGTCCTATTGCTGCCAATCAAATCCAGCGAGGCCACGCCTTGCTATGTTTGTCTATAGTCACACAGAGCCTGGGTCAGGAGCAAGCCCACACATCTGCCCCCATAGCAAACCATTGGAGAAGGGGACAGTGCCGACGGGGGGACACCAGAAGAGGAGGTTTGGGGCTGCTCTGTGCAATACCACTACACAGAGCAGGTAAGTATGACACGTTATTTTAATTTTAAAAAAAATCGCCTTTAGTAACACTTTAAGGCAGTGCGGAGTAATGAATCAAAGTAAATGGGCCCTTAGACTTCTGTATCAGGGGAAAGGATATAAACGGGCCTTATGGGACTGTACTGGGAAAAGACAATGGGACCCAACAGAGGGTAGACAACAAAAATTAAGGTGGGAAAGAAAAGAAATTAAATGGAGAACAAGAATTAGAGTTAAAGGGGAACATCAGTCCCCCTTATATATGGGCCGTACCCCCCCCCCCCCCCCACCACGTTTGTTTTCACTCTAACACGTGCAGATGTGCTAAAGGACTCTCTCCGGCCTTCGGGTCCCGGGACAGCCTTGCAGCACATCTGCTTAGACATGCCGAGTGTTGGAATTTCCAAACAACCCATCTTTGTGGTCCCGGGGCCCTGCGACACATCTGCACTTGCGCAAAGTCTAGGTGAGAAATACGGGAAAAAAACAGGTGCCTGGAGATGCCCCTGGGTCTGTTGGATTCTAGCAATGCCCCTGGGTGACCATAAACCTCAAGGACTTGGGGCACCACTCTTAACCAAGATTCTGTAATGCTTCAGTGACTGCCACTGATTGCTGCCGTTAAGAGAGTCCATCCCAGCCTATATGCACTCGTGGGAAGAAAGAGGATGAAATGCCACACTGCAAGAAAAACAGGCCAGGTGTGAAGGAAAGTGAAATCAAATTTAACCTGACTCCTCCCAGGCCACACCCTCTGATGCATTTCCCTGGGGTAACCCCATGACTAAGCCAGGGACGAAACACGTTGGGGAGGAGTCAGACTGAAGCTGCTTTAATTTTTCTTCACACCTGGACTGTTTTCTTGGAATGCGGTGTTTCATCTTCTTTCTTCCCACAAATGCCCCTGGGTGTTTTCCTATGTGTGAGTAGAGTTCAGCTTTACGGCAACCCTATTGTCTAAAAAGTGTCTTTAGCCCAACTCTCTCATGCCACAGCGTTGGAAGAAAGAGGATGAAATGCCACACTGCAAGAAAAACAGCCCAGGTGTGAAGGAAAGTGAATTCAACTTTAACCTGGCTGCTCCCAGGCCACACCCTCGGATGCATTTCCCTGGGGTGACCCCCATAACTAAGTCTTGTAAGAGGGACGAAACACGTCAGGAGGAATCAAGCTGAAGCTACATTTATTTTCCCTTGTACCTGGACTGTTTTTCTTGGAGTTCGGTGTTTCATCCTCTTTCTTCCCACAAATGCCCCTAGGTGTTTTCTTATGTTTGAGTGGAGTTCAGCTTTAAAGCAACCCTGTTAGTTTTCTAAAAAGTGGCTTCAGCCCAAGTCCTCCCAGGCCACACCCTCTGACGCGTTTCCCTGGGGTGACCCTAGGAGGGACGAAACACATCAGTAGGAGTCAGGCCGAAGCTGCTTTCGTTTTTCTTCACACCTGGGCTGTTTTTCTTGGAGTGCGATGTTTCATCCTCTTTCTTTCGATCCCCCGCCCCCTTTGTCACTACAGGGCGTAGGGGTTGGAGGATGGAACCCTATGAGTAAGCCTTTTAGGAGGGACGAAACACATCAGTAGGATTCAGGCCGAAGCTGCTTTCATTTTCCTTCGCACCTGGGCTGTTTTTTTTTTGGGTCTGATGTTTCATCCTCTTTCTTTCCACAAATCCCAGGTGTTTTCTTATGTTTGAGTGGAGCTCAGCTTTCAGGCAACCCTGTTAGTCGTCTAAAAAGATTTAACTGCCAATTCCCTGCAATAGAAGAGATGTCATGCACCCCTCTACAGGGACCCGTATCTCCTGCCTTCTGTTTACTCCAGCTCTGCTGGCTTCATTAGGGTCTTCAACATTCAAGACTTCCAGGAGTGTTGGATACTTGTGTCCCCCTACGATGTGCTGTGGTTCGATCCTCCGCTCCCTTTGTCACTACAGGGCGTAGGGGTTGGAGGATGGAACCCTATGAGTAAGCCTTGTAGGCGGGACGAAACACATCAGTAGGAGTCAGGCCGGAGCTGCTTTCATTTTCCTTTGCACCTGGGCTGTTTTTCTTTGGGTGCGATGTTTCATCCTCTTCCTTTCGATCCCCGCCCCCTTTGTCACTACAGGGTGTAGGGGTTGGAGGATGGAACCCTATGAGTAAGCCTTGCAGGAGGGATGAAACACATCAGTAGGAGTCAGGCCAAAGCTGCTTTCATTTTCCTTTGCACCTGGGCTGTTTTTCTTTGGGTGCGATGTTTCATCCTCTTTCTTCCCAGGTGTTTTCTTATGTTTGAGTGGAGCTCAGCTTTCAGGCAACCCTGTTAGTCGTCTAAAAAGATTTAACTGCCAATTCCCTGCAATAGAAGAGATGTCATGCACCCCTCTACAGGGACCCGTATCTCCTGCCTTCTATTTACTCCAGCTCTGCTGGCTTCATTAGGGTCTTCAACATTCAAGACTTACAGGAGTGTTGGATACTTGTGTCCCCCTACTATGTGTTGTGGTTCGATCCTCCGCTCCCTTTTGTCACTACAGGGCGTAGGGGTTGGAGGATGGAACCAGAGAGCGTAGCAGGGGGGACGCAGATATCCAACTCTCTCGGAAGTGTTGAATGCTGAAGAGCCCAATTATGCAGGGGCGGACTGACCATGGCCCGAGGGCCTGGGGTCAGTAGAGGGGGCCTGATGAGAGGCTCACTGGGCACAATTCACTAAGAGGTATCTTTCTGCATCCAAGTATGTGGTAGGATACCGCTTAGCATTTAAAAAAAAAAAAGTTTGACTTCACCAAAAAACGTGAATAAAATACCGTATGAGTTATTTTATCAATTTGGTATTTTAGTAGTGAAAAACATGAGTTCATGTTTGAGCCGTCAGCGAGGTTCCCCACTGACAGCTGAATGTAAAAGACAGAATTGCCGGAAATTAAAAAAAATTATTTAAAAAATGGTCTGGGGTCCACCCTCCCATCCATACCAAGCCCTTCGAGTCTGGTATGGATTTTGAGGGGAACCCCCATGCCAAATTTTTTTTAAAATGTCGTGGGGTTCCCCCCCCAAATCCATACCAGGCCCGGCAGTCTGGCAGGTCAGGAAAGGGGGGGGGGGACGAGCGAGCACCCCCCCCTCCTGAACCATACCAGGCCACATGCCCTCAACATGGCTCCCCTTCCCCAAAGCACCTTGTCCCCATGTTGATGGGGACAAGGGCCTCTTCCCCACAACCCTAGGATGTGGTTGTGGGGGTCTGCGAGTGGGGGGCTTATCGGAATCTGGAAGCCCCTTTAAGCAGGGGGGCCCCCAGATCCCACCCCCCCATGTGAATGAATATGAGGTACATGGTGCCACTACTCATTCACAAAAAAAGTGTAGTGTGAATAAAGACCAGAGACAGTCTTTGACAAGTCATTTATTAAAAGAAGAAAACTAAAAGAATGTCCCCCAGAGTAGATCCAACATCAATCACGATGCCCGCCCGCCGTTACCCGAAAAATGTAAAAATAAAAAAAAAGGCTCCGCTCCCGACTCTGGCTCCCGGCCGCCTGCCTGCCCTGCTGGCTTGACAGTTCTTAAATATGTAAGGGGCGGTGCCACCCAGGGACTTCGCGTGTGTGACCCCAACCCCTTGTGGCGTCATGCTGGGTCAATGATGTCACAAGGAGGTGTGGCCACACTCGTGATGTCACCGGGTGGCCCCACCCCTTACATATTTAAGGCCGGGAGCCAGCATTGGGGCGGAGCATTTTTTTTCTCTCTTTTTGGGTAGCAGCGACGGCGGGCATCGTTGGATCTACTTCGGGGGACATTATTTTTCTTCTTTTAATAAAGGACTTCTCAAAGACTGTCTCCTGTCTTTTTTTCACACTACACTTTTCTTTTTATGAATGGGTAGCGGTACCATGTACCCCATACTCATTCACATGGGGGGTGGGGATCTGGGGACCCCTCTGCTAAACGGGGCTTCCAGATTCTGTTAAGCCCCCTGCCCACAGACCCCTACAACCACCGGCCAGTGTTGTGGGGAAGAGGCCCTTGTCCCCATCAACATGGGGACAAGGTGCTTTAGGGGGGGAACCCCCCAAAATGCCCCCCCCCATGTTGAGGGCATATGGCCTGCTATGGTTCAGGAGGAGGGCCCCATGAGTTGTCAGTCTGCCCCTGCGATGGAGGCTGTAGTGCTGGGTCAGATGGAAGGCAGGACACACTGGCTGCCCAGAAGGTGAGTAGAACATCTCTTCTATTATCGGTGAATGCCAGATAAATCTGTTTAACTAGCGACAGGGTCAATTGGATTGGCCGATGTCTGCTCTGTGAATGGTAAACAATCATACGAATCGTTTTTATTGGTCGGG
The DNA here is from genome assembly GCA_951230385.1 of Staurois parvus. Taxonomy (NCBI): domain Eukaryota; kingdom Metazoa; phylum Chordata; class Amphibia; order Anura; family Ranidae; genus Staurois; species Staurois parvus. The sequence continues at coordinate 409,186 of CATNWA010006758.1, read as the reverse complement.
GAGACCTTAGTCCTATGTCTATGGGAACCTTCACTTATAGGATTCCGCCATTTACAAACAACGTTGGCGGAGCGCCCCCTGTTAATAATGGATGAGCGTGCGGAGGGGCCGCGACCTGAGAATTTTATGAGTGAGATTATAGAGATTGCCGAGTTAATTGGCTATAGAGTAGGATTAAGGAGCTAATAACAAGCTAACTAGAAAAATGCTAATGGCTTCAAATTAAATGAAGAAAGGAGGCGAATTCCCGAGGTTTTATTACCCCAGCGTTGGATGCGCCGCTTCACCACGGACGAGGGTCAGCTGCCGTTCTCATACTTTGCAGATGGCCCGGGGGGCCACGATCTTCTAGCTGGAACTGGCACCTGGCAGCAGTCAATGTAAATGGTTATAACAGTACAGGATGTATTATCATCATTAAAAAGAGGAAATCCACTTGGGTGTTCACTTTAACCACTTCCAGTCCGGACACTTCCCCCCCCCCCCCCCCTTCCAGTCCGGACACTTTCCCCCCTACTTCCAGTCCGGACACTTCCCCCCCCCTTCCAGTCCGGACACTTTCACCCCCCCCCCCAGTCCGGACACTTTCACCCCCCCCCCCAGTCCGGACACTTTCACCCCCTTCCAGTCCAGACACTTTCACCCCCCTTCCAGTCCGGACACTTTCCCCCCCTTCCAGTCCGGACACTTCCCCCCCCCCTTCCAGTCCGGACACTTCCCCCCCCCCCCCCCCTTCCAGTCCGGGCACTTTCCCCCCCCCCCTTCCAGTCCGGACACTTCCCCCCCCCCTTCCAGTCCGGACACTTTCACCCCCTTCCAGTCCGGACACTTTCACCCCCTTCCAGTCCGGACACTTTCCCCCCTTCCAGTCCGGACACTTTCCCCCCCTTCCAGTCCGGACACTTTCACCCCTTTCCAGTCCGGACACTTTCCCCCCCTTCCAGTCCGGACACTTTCACCCCCTTCCAGTCCGGACACTTTCCCCCCTTTCAGTCCGGACACTTTCCCCCCCTTCCAGTCCAGACACTTTCCCCCCCTTTCAGTCCGGACACTTTCCCCCCCTTTCAGTCCGGACACTTTCCCCCCCTTCCAGTCCGGACACTTTCCCCCCCTTCCTGCCCAGGCCAATTTTCAGCTTTCAGCGCTATCACACTTTGAATGACAATTGCGCGGTCATGCAACACTGTACCCATATGAATTGTTTAGCATTTTTTTGAGACAGATAAAGCTTTATTTTGGTGGTATTTATTCACCGCTGGGATTTTAATTTTTTTTTGCTATGTAAATGAAAAAGTCCAAACATTTTGAAAAAAAAAGTGTTTTTCTTATAAAATTTTGCAAATAAATAGTATTTCATCATAAATCTTGGCCAAAATGTATTCTGTTATCTTTTTATGAAAAAAAAAATAACCCAAATTAGTTTATAACCAAAAATTATAATTTTTTAAAAAAAAATTTACTTTTTATATTATTATTTTTTTTTTTACTACATACTGTCACCCTAGCAGTACAGTGTCACCATGGTGACACTGTACTACTTGTGAGGGGTGATGAAGATTTTTTTTTTTTACACTGATTGCTTTTACACCCATAAAGGCTGTAAAATCAATCATTTCTCCTTCTCTCTGGCTGCATTCTTGCAGCCATTGAGAACTACTGTGTGAGCTGTAATTCTGTGATTGGTCACAGTTTGTCACATGGTACAAGGCTGTTGTGAATAGCCCTGTACCATGTGACCTCGGTGATGATTCACAGATTTCACACGTAGTAAGCAATGATGTCAGAAGTGACATCTTGCTTACTACTCTGCATGTGATCAATGATTGGCCAATCAGTGATCACATGATCGGGACCTCGCAGAGAGGTCCCGTCCAACAATCGGTGTTCCGGAGGACACAGCGGGTACCGGATTGCGGTGCTGTTCGCTCCCAGGGAGCGCGCACAAGCAGGGTGCGGGGAGGCCATTTATAAACAACCACCGTCTGGCCGTTTATATACATGGGCCGGACAGGAGGTGGTTAAATCAACTACATATATTTCAGGTGCATAAAAATAAAAGTGCGCAGAATCTTTCTGTTGAACGTTGTCATGTATTACACGGATGAGGAGTGATAATTGGAGTAAAAAAAAAAGGTCTGTGCCCTGCCAGTATGTTCCAGAAAGGAGCCTTGTTGTATGGAAACAGTGGTCTCTCTGCAGAGGTCTGATATCCCCCTGCTGTGTCTGAGCCAGAGCCCTCCAATCAGCAGGGAGCACAGGCTGTGCTGATTGGAGAGCTGTAAGTCCGACGTGGCAGGGGGTGTTGGCAGGGCTGCTGTTAGAAACCACAGAGCTCCATACAGCCAACCTGACAGGACCCCCCCCCACACACACACAAAAAAAACCCCCACAGTTTACTATACTTTAATTTAGAAATGAACACAGTGACTGATCGGTACTGATCACTCATTGTGTTCATTCAGAAAAGGAAAGAGCTGGTAAATGTGATATATTTACCGAACCCTTCCCCCACTCTCCATCCTGAAGGTATGGTGCACAGGGGGGCAATGTATGTTTTGGTCTCGTCACTCCAGATTACAGTGTGCCAGAAGCTGTGAGGCGTGTCAAGGTGTTTTTTTTTGTGACATTGGTGGAGTAAAGGCTTCTTTCTGACAACTCAGCCAGTCAGCTCATTTTTGGTCAAGTATCATTGTATTGTGCTTCTTGAAACAACCACACTATCTTTGTCCAGAGCAGCCTGTATTTGTAGGTCACCTGTGGGCAGGGGCGGACTGACCATTTAGGCACTCGGGTACTGCCCAAGGGCCCGGGGTCAGTAGGGGGCCCCATGAGATGCCCCTGGTACCTTTCATAGGCTTTTTTGGATGTAGTTTGAGTGTGGGCGAGGACACGGGCCCCATGATTTCTTATTGACCGGGGGCCCCATGTTGTCAGTCCGCTCCTGCCTGTGGGTTTTTTTTTGTATCCCGAACGATTCTTTTGGCAGTTATGGCTGTAATCTTTCTTGGTCTACCTGACCTTGGCTTGGTATCAAGAGATCCCTGAATTTTCTGCTTCTTAATACAGTAAGTGACCAAGGGCGGACTGACCATTCGAGCACTCGGGCACTGCCCGAGGGCCCGGGGTCAGTAGGGGGCCCCATGAAATGCCCCTGGTACCTTTTATAGGCTTTTTTTTTTTGAGTGTAGGCAAGGAAACAGGGGCCCCATGATCCCCTATTGCCCGGGGGCCCCATGAGTTGTCAGTCCACCCCTGTAAGTGACTGAACAGTTCTGACTGGCATATTCAAGGCTTTGGATATCTTGTCATATCCTTTTCCAGCTTTATAAAGTTCCATTACCTTGTTACGCAGGTCTTTTGACAGTTCTTTTCTGCTCCCCATGGCTCAGTATCTAGCCTAGTCAGTGCTTCCACGTGAGAGTTAACAAACCCATTGACTATTTATACACTGACACTAATTGCACTTTAAAAAGCCACAGATGTGGGAAATGAACCTTTAATTGCCATTGTACCCCATGTGTGTCCCCTTGTCTGTCTGTACCAAGGCCGAACATTACGGGGGGGGGGGGGGGGGGGGGGGGTGGGGGGGGGGGGGGGGGGGGGGGAACTATTGATAAGGGAATTTAGAGGATTTCTGTTATCATTAGGATTTGAAAAGGAGCCAAACAACGATGTGATAATAAATGGCTTCCTATCATCACTATCCTTACATAAGACAGTTTTTTGGCATCATCAGTCAGATTTTCAATATCAATGCCAAAATTTCACCATTTCTGCCGGGGGAGGGAAACTTTTGAGCACAACTGTAAGTAGTTCTGACACTTTTCTGACATTATACTTGTTCTTGTTCTGTGATTTATAGCAGCCAGACTTAGCAAACATGCTGCTCCTGCGGGGCTCTGTGGTCACGGTGCTCTCTGCAAATGGCACAGACACATCCAAGTGCCAGTCAGTCTTCACCAGAGCACCCTGTAAAGGCCGGACACCTTTATGGTCCCCAGTTTTCTTTGCATCAAACTCTCCCCAGGTCACAGACGTCAGGATCGACTTTCCAAGGGGTTTCTGGACAGAAGGGCTATGGAGGGAAGGATGTTCACCAAAAGGGCAGATCAGAGAGTCAGGTCCAGGCAGTGGTCAAGGCAAGCTGCAGGCAAGAGAATAGTTAAATCCGGGAAGAGGTCAAGGCAGGCAGCAGGCAAGGGAATAGTCAGGTCTGGGCAGGGGTCAAGGCAGGTCGCAGGAAATAGAGTAGTCAGGTTCACACAGAGGAGAAGGCACATGGCAGGCAAGAGAGCAGTCAGGTCCAGGCAGAGGTTAAGGCAGGCAGCAGGCAAGGGAATAGTCAGGTCTTGGCAGGGGTCAAGGCAGGTGGCAGGAAATAGAGTAGTCAGGTTCATACAGAGGTCAAGGCACGCAGAAGGCGAGAGAGCAGTCAGGTCCGGGCAGAGGTCAAGGCAGGCAGCAGGCAAGGGAATAGTCAGTTCCGGGCAGAGGTGAAGGCAAGCAAGGGAATAGTCAGGTCTGGGCAGGGGTCAAGGCAAGCAAGGGAATAGTCAGGTCTGGGCAGGGGTCAAGGCAGGTGGCAGGAAATAGAGTAGTCAGGTTCACACAGTGGTCAAGTTAGGCGACAAGCTAGAGAGTAGCCAGTTATATGCAGTGGTCAAGGCAGGCAGCAGGCAAGAGAATAGTTACATCTGGGAAGAGGTGAAGGCAGGAGAACAGTTAAATCCGGGAAGAGGTCAAGGCAGGCAGCAGGCAAGAGAATAGTCAGGTCTGAGCAGGGGTCAAGGCAGGTGGCAGGAAATAGAGTAGTCAGGTTCATACAGAGGTCAAGGTATGCGGAAGGCAAGAGAGCAGTCAGGGCCGGGCAGAGGTCAAGGCAGGCAGCATAAGCATATTAGTCAGAACCGCATGCAAAATTCTCTTTTCATCCGAAGGTCTTTGTTTTGCTGCTAGTGATACCAATGCATCCATGTTGTCCCTGCACAAGGACCACCCCTCCTTAATGCGTTTCACCAATGAAGGCTCGATCGCAAGGATGGATTAAATACGTGGGGTGGTCCTTGGGTGGGGGCAACATGGATAATTTGGAGGAAAACAGAATTTTGTGTGCAGCTCTTGACTAATATTCCTAGAAGGCAGCAGTCAGGTCAGGCCAGGGGCGGACTGACCATTTGGAAACTCAGGCACTGCCCGAGGGCCCGGGGGTCAGTAGGGGGCTCAAGAGATGCCCCTGGTACCTTTATCATAAACTTTTTTGAGTTTGGGCAAGGACACAGGGGCCCCATGATCCCCTATTGCCCGGGGGCCCCATGAGTTGTCAGTCCGCCCCTGGGTCAGGCTGTCCAGGTCAGCAGCAGCAGGTTCAGTATTATAGCAATCTAGGTTGAGGGTGGCCGCTGGAAGTCACAGCACCTAACACTTTAAAGGCTGGCACTTAAATACCCTGCAGAACAACTGATTGGCTCCGTGTTCTGCTTCTCCCTCTCCCAGCCTGAGCTCGGCTGTACATGGACTACAAGAGGGTGATTCCAGGTCACTTTCAGGTAGATACAAAAAAAAAAAAATCATTTAATTGTGTATTATTGGTTAGAGTGGCATTAATATGTGTCTTTTATATCTGCCCGGAGACCAGCTTGACGCATATATCAGAATAGAACGTACCAGCGTGGGGTACTCACGTGGAATGTAGCTGGAAGTGGTCGTGGCTCCTCAGGTCTGGCTGTTGGTCGTTTAGTACATTGGCGGTGAGTGAAGTCGGTGAAGTGCTCTCACCCTGAGGTCAGTAGATGCTCATATTTCTGTTTTATGATTGTGTGCTGTCACATCTGGATACAAACCTATTACCAGCTGTACCTCCGCGCTCCCCGCACACCTCCCTGCACTCCCACTGACATGTTGGGCAATAAATGTGAATTGTGATAGACAAGCAGATGCCATTAAACGTCATGTGAGCTGATTCTCCTTTACTGCCTGCGAGACGCCTGACTCTTCCCTGGATGAGATGGATGAAGGCGCAGACCCACCTGGCACTGCCCGTCCCTGCCAGGGAGACAGAAGAGGGCTCATCATAAACTCTTTCCTCTTCTGTGCTGCCAACATGTCCCTTCCATGTAGAATCACATCCACATGCATCTCTCATGGGCCCCGGTGCAGACGTTACCTCACTGGGTATCTCCCTTGGGCCCCTTCTCAGAAGTGACATCCATGTTCATCTTCCTTGGGCTCCAGTACAGACGTTACCTCCCTTTGCATCTACCATGGGCCTCTGTGCAGAAGCTACATCACTTTGCATCTCCCATGGGCCCCTCCACAGACGTGACTGCCTTGTTCATCTTCCATGGGCCCCTCCATGGGCGTGACATCCCTGTGCATCTCCCATGGGCCTTTCCATAGAAATGACATCCCTATGCATCCCCCATGGCCCCAGTGCAGAGGTTACCTCCCTGTGCATCCCCATGGGTCCCTCCATGGAAGTTACATCACTATGCATCTCCCGTGAGTCCCACCACAGAAGTGACATCCCTGTGTAATTTTCATGGGCCCCCGTGCAGAAGTTACATCACTATGCATCTTCCATGGGTCCCTCCATGGAGGTGACATCCCTGTGTAATTTTCATGGGCCCCCGTGCAGAAGTTACATCACTATGCATCCTCCATGGGTCCCTCCATGGAGGTGACGTCCCTGTGTAATTTTCATGGGCCCCCGTGCAGAAGTTACATCACTATACATCTTCCATGGGTCCCTCCATGAAGGTGACATCCCTGTGCATCTCCCATGGGCCTTTCCACAGAAATTGCATCCCCCATGGCCCCAGTGCAGAGGTTACCTCCCTGTGCATCCCCATAGGTCCCTCCATGGAAGTTACATCACTATGCATCTCCCATGAGTCCCACCACAGAAGTGACATCCCTGTGTAATTTTCATGGGCCCCCGTGCAGAAGTTACATCACTATGCATCTTCCATGGGTCCCTCCATGGAGGTGACATCCCTGTGTAATTTTCATGGGCCCCCGTGCAGAAGTTACATCACTATGCATCCTCCATGGGTCCCTCCATGGAGGTGACGTCCCTGTGTAATTTTCATGGGCCCCCGTGCAGAAGTTACATCACTATGCATCCTCCATGGGTCCCTCCATGGAGGTGACATCCCTGTGTAATTTTCATGGGCCCCCGTGCAGAAGTTACATCACTATGCATCTTCCATGTGCATCTCCAATTGGCCCCTCCCCAGAAATGACATCCCTGTGCATCTTCTATGGGCTCCAGTGCAGAGATGACCCGCTGTGCACTCCCCATTGGCCCCGGTGCAGAGGTTACTTTCCTGTGCATCTCCCGTGGGCCGCAGTGCATAGGTTACTTCCCCAGTAAAGATGTTATATTCCTGTGTTCTTCCAGGGGCCCCAGTGCATATGTGACAGTCCTATGAATCTTGCATTGGCCTGGTACAGTAGGTATCTCCCTGTGCATCCTCCAGGGGCCCCAGTGCAGAGATTATCTTCCCGTGTATCCTCTATGGGCCGCAGTACACAAGTAACCTCCCTAGTACAGAAATTATATCACTTTGCATTTTCCAGAGCCCCAGTGCATATGTGACATCCCTAGGAATCTTGCATTGGCCTGGTGCAGACATGACATCACTGGGGACCATCCATGGGCCCTGGGGCAGAAGTGACCTTTCTATTCATGGATCCTGGCATATACATGACATCACTGTGACATTTCCAGGGGCCCTGGTGCGGATGTGACATCACTGGGGACTTTCAATGAGCCCCGATACAGAAGTGACATCCCCTGTCTTCTTGCATGGGCCCTGCTGCAGAAATGACATTCCTGACTTCTTCCTTGCACCCTGGAGCAACATTGAAACCGCTGTGCGTCTTCTTCCAGGATCCCAACTGCAAAAGTGACATCTCTGACTTCTTCCATAGGCCCTGCTGCAGAAGGCCCATCATAGTGCATCTTCCATGGACTTGTTTCATGGGCCCCACTGCACAAGTGACATCCCCAGATTCCTCAGGTGGCCCTGCTGAAGGAACATCATATTGCCTCTTCCACAAGTCCCAGTATGAAAATGGCATCCCTGTGCATCTTCCATTGGCCCCAGTCTTCTCAGTCAGGACTGGTGCTGTGACCCCTACCTCCCCCTTGTAGTCATTTGTAGCTTTCAGTCCATCACACCACAGTGCGTCTTCCATGGGCCCTAGTGCAGAAATGGAATCCCTGGGAACCTGCCATGGACCCCAGTCTGGGCGGTCAGGACTGGTGCTGTGACCCCTGCCTCCGACCCCCACCTCCCCCTTTGTAGTCATTTGTAGCTTTCAGTCCATCACACCACAGTGCATCTTCCATGGACCCTAGTGCAGACATGGAATCCCTGGGAACCTGCCATGGACCCCAGTCTGGGGAGTCAGGACTGGCGCTGTGACCTCCACCTCCCCCTTGTAGTCATTTGTAGCTTTCAGTCCATCACACCACAGTGCATCTTCCATGGACCCTAGTGCAGAAATGGAATCCCTGGGAACCTACCATGGACCCCAGTCTGGGCAGTCAGGACTGGCGCTGTGACCCCTGCCTCCGACCCCCCACCTCCCCCTTTGTAGTCATTTGTAGCTTTCAGTCCATCACACCACAGTGCATCTTCCATGGGCCCTAGTGCAGACATGGAATCCCTGGGAACCTACCATGGACCCCAGTCTGGGCAGTCAGGACTGGCGCTGTGACCTCCACCTCCCCCTTGTAGTCATTTGTAGCTTTCAGTCCATCACACCACAGTGCATCTTCCATGGGCCCTAGTGCAGACATGGAATCCCTGGGAACCTACCATGGACCCCAGTCTGGGCAGTCAGGACTGGCGCTGTGACCCCCGTTCCCCCATGTAGTCATTTGTGGCTGGAGCCCTGGATTTCAGCCCATTCCAGCTCTGTGCAGCGGTGAGCGGCGTTTCACGAGTTAATAAAAACTATTATCTGCTGCTAGATTTACACAGTAAAAGCCCAGGAAAATCAATGCCTGAGTATGGATCATTGATTGTTTGAAAGAGTTGTAAATGGTGCGCTTGTGTTCAGCATCAGCATCCCCGGTGACACGCTCCAGAGACTCCCCATGATGTATTCCTGCGTCCTGCAGCAATTCATCTCGGCAGGGTTTAATGCACATGGCATGTTCTGCTGTCCGCCATCGTCCTCCTCTGTTCAGGGTGGTGCTGACTGTCAGCATCTGAGAAAGGGAAATGGAGCCAGACGGACATGTTCCTAAATCACAACAGTTCCTGCATTCTAATCTTGATGGAATGGATACATAAAGAGTAATAAATAGGCTGAATGTCTTCCCTTTCCTGGGGACAATGCTGCTCCAGCTACCCTTCAGGGCTGTTCACCAAAAACCTGGACATTTTGGTTGTGTAATCTCCGTTGACCATTGGTTAGCTCTCCACTTCAACACGGCTAGTCACTTGATGGTGCGACCAGCAGTGCCGCGACACGGCCATTTGGTGCCCAGGGCAAAAATGACAAAAGTTGTCCCTTCCCCCACAAAAAAATGTATGAGCATTATGTGTCAGCAAAAATTCCCCCCCCCCCAAAAAAATGTGAGCATTGATCTTCACACTTAAATTCACTATGCAAGCCAAAATTCTCCTCAAACAAAATGTTGCCCTCTTCCAGTACACATTCCTCCTCCCAGCTCAAATCCTCTCCCTCCCCAAATTCCTCATCCTAGCACAAATCCCCTACCCCTCGAATTTCCCCTCTGAGCATAAATTTTCTCCCCCCTCCAAGTCCCCAACTCCCAGCACAAATCCCCTCTCCTAACACGAATCCTCCCACCGAATTTCTCCTCCGAGCACAAATCTCCCCAATCATCCCTTCTAGGACAATTCCTGCCTCCCAAATCCCTCTTCCTAACAGAAATGCTCCCTCCTAGTCAGGGGCGGACTGACAACTCATGGGGCCCCCGGGAAATAGGGGATCATGGGGCCCCTGTGTCCTCACCCACACCAAAAAAAGCATATGAAAAAGCCAATGAAAGGTACCAGAGGCATCTCATGGGGCCCCCTACTGACCCCGGGCCCTTGGGTAGTGCCCGAATGCTTGAATGGTCAGTCCGCCCCTGCTCCTAGTACAAATCCCCCTCTCCTAGCACAACCCCCCAAATTCTAACCGCGCCCAGGGCAGCTGTCCATCCCGCCCACACCTTGTCCTGACCCTGACGACGAGCACTAAAGGGGGCTTGGATCAGTATTTTCTCCAGCATTTTCCATAAAATTCTTGGTCTTTAGGTATACTTTAACATTAGGTTGACTTTAAAGTCCGAGGGCAGGCCTTTGTTTATAGCTTGGTATGGATTGTGGAAGGGTTAGGACCCCTGTTTGTGGAAGGGTTAGGACCCCTGTTTTTGGAAGGGTTAGGACCCCTGTTTGTGGAAGGGTTAGGACCACTGTTTGTGGAAGGGTTAGGACCCCAGTTTGTAGAAGGGTTAGGACCCCTGTTTGTGGAAGGGTTAGGACCCCTGTTTTTGGAAGGGTTAGGACCCCTGTTTGTGGAAGGGTTAGGACCCCTGTTTGTGGAAGAGTTAGGACCCCTGTTTTTGGAAGGGTAAGACCCCTGTTTGTGGAAGAGTTAGGACCCCTGTTTTTGGAAGGGTTAAGACCCCTGTTTGTGGAAGGGTTAGGACCCCTGTTTGTGGAAGGGTTAGGACCCCTGTTTGTGGAAGGGTTAGGACCCCTGTTTGTGGAAGGGTTAGGACCCCTGTTTGAGGAAGGGTTAGGACCCCTGTTTGTGGAAGGGTTAGGACCCCTGTTTGTGGAAGGGTTAGGACCCCTGTTTGTGTGAGAATTCCATTCATGTCATGACTATTTAATGGTTGTTGTCAGACAGAAGAAGTGAGGAGAAATCTCCCCAACGGGATCACTGCCAACAATTATAAAGCTCTGAGCACTTCTGGGTCCACAGTTGTCAGTTCCTGGCCAGTAATGATCTGGAGAGGAGAGGATCGGGGACTCTTTGTGGGGGAGACATCCAATAGGCCCCCTGATGTCTCTATAAAGAGAACCTGTCATCTAAAGATAACTATCTCATAAAATAAATGAGTGTTAAAAATAATCAAATGAAATAAATATGCAAAAAAAAAAAATGGCACCCCCCTCCTTCCTCCTTCTCACACTTCCCAACACTCCTGATGACATGTTTAGCAATAAATGTGAATTGTGATAGACAAGCAGATGCCATTAAACGTCATGTGAGCTGATTCTGCTTTACTGCCTGCGAGACGCCTGACGCTTCCCTGTAAGAGAAGGATGAAGCCGTGGATCCACCTGGCACTGCCCGTCCCTGATGAGGAGAGAGAAGACGTCTTCAAAGCATCATAAACACTTTTCCCTTCTTAAAGGGAACTGTACACTGAGAAATAACTCCCCATTAATATGGAATGACATCCCTGTGCATCCCCCATGGGACCTTGGGATTGCAGAATGACGTCTCTTTGCATATTCCAGGGGCTCGAGTGCAGAAATGACATCCCTCTGCATCTCCAAGGGCCGGGTGCAGAATGACATCCCTCTGCATCTTCCATGGGCTCGGGGTGCAGAAGTGGCATCCCCACCTAATTTCTATGGGCCTGGATGCAGAATGACATCCCTGTGCATCCCCCATGGGACCTTGGGATTGCAGAATGACGTCTCTTTGCATCTTCCATGGGCTCGGGGTGCAGAAGTGGTATCCCAACTTATCTTCTATGGGCCTGGGTGCAGAATGTTATCCCTGTGCATCCTCCTTGGGCCCAGGTGCTCAGTGAAATCTGCATCTCTCATTTGTCCCGGTGCAGAAGTGATATCCCTATGCATCTCCCATGGGCCCAGGTGCACAATGACATCCCTATGCACCTCCCTTGAGCCCAGGGTACAAAAGCGACATCCCTAAGCATCTCCCATGAGCACAGGTGTAGAATGACATCTCTGTGCATCTTCCAGGAGCCTGGGGGCAGAATGATAATCCTGTGCATTATCCATGGACCCAGGTGATCAATGACATCCCTATGCATCTCCCATGGGCCCGGGTGCTCAATGACATCCCTATGCATCCCCCATGGGCCCGGGTGCTCCATGACATCCCTATGCATCCCCCATGGGCCCGGGTGCTCAATGACATCCCTATGCATCTCCCATGGGCCCGGGTGCTCAATGACATCCCTATGCATCTCCCATGGGCCCGGGTGCTCAATGACATCCCTATGCATCTCCCATGGGCCCGGGTGCTCAATGACATCCCTATGCATCTCCCATGGGCCCGGGTGCTCAATGACATCCCTATGCATCCCCCATGGGCCCGGGTGCTCAATGACATCCTTATGCATCTCCAATGGGCCCGGGTGCTCAATGACATCCCTACGCATCTCCCATGGGCCCGGGTGCAGAATAGGATGCATCCCTATGCATCTAGAGTTAATGTTGAGGTATTTTCTATTAAAAGATGGTTTTCTAAAACAGTTGCGAAAATATTTAAAAAATGTAAATGTGTGAAAAAAAAAGAAAAAAAAAAGTTGTGGGCAATGAAAAGGTCAAAGCCCATTTATAGGCCCCAGCTGCTGTACACAGCCCCTCTCTTCCCGATCCCACTTCAGTGTCAGTATTCCTTTTTCAGCACTAGATGTCCTCAGTTTCAGGGTTCTTGAGGACCACACGTGTCTCCAGGTGCACTCCACATCTTAGGACCCCAATGTGCCCCATGACTCCAAGTGCATTCAGAGCATCTGGTGTCACCATGTGACTCCTGTGCGCCCCTTGTCTCCATCTCCTGTGTCTCCATCTCCCCCTTCAGAAACTGCCAAAATATGCTAATTCAAAACTGTACAAAAATGTAAAAAACAATATTGGCAGTAAAATGGTCAAAGCCCAATCCTGGCCATGATTTTTTCTGAAAAGGCCCCAGCTGCTACAAACACTCCCCTCCCCCAAACCCGGCAGTTATTCTTTTTTCTGCACTAGATGTCCTCAGGGTTCTTTTCTCCACTAGTTGTCCTCAGTCTTCAGGGTCCTTTTTCACCACTAAATGTCCTCAGTCTTCAGGGTCCTTTTTCACCACTAGATGTCCTCAGTCTTCAGGGTCCTTTTTCACTAGATGTCCTCAGTCTTCATTTAACCCAGAAGACTGAGGGCATACAGTAAGTGCAGGGTGTTATGGACTTGCTTAAGGAGGAATCGCCACCATGCCCAGCACTCCAAGTATAATAATGCAGAAAGCAGAGCTGATTGTATCCTTGGGGACCACCTGTTGCCAAGAGGATATCTGGGGGAAGGGGGTGCAGGGCCTAGAGTTAGGCTTTAAAGGCTTAGTCCACCTAGAAGTTCCTTTTCGGGTTGGAGTTATGAATTGCCTGAAGTTCTCCTGAAGCTGCAGATGTATTTTATGTCAATCTGTGTTAGATGCCAGGGTCATTGTTGTAAGTGGTAGTTTGGAAGTGAGAAAGTGAGCTTGTAGGTTATTACGGGAGAGCACTGAGGGCCATGAGGAGTGTGTATATAAATATATATATCATAATTCTCTCAGTTTGTACAGCCATCTGCACATCTACTTGTCTGTCACTTGATCAATGCTGAGAAGCCCTGCGGTCACCTGTACAAGTGACTCTTGCCCCAGGTGACATCTGCAGAGCAGATGATACTTCATATTACAAAGTATCAGGTAACCTCATCTCCTCCGTCACTCCTCCAGCCTCCACCATCCCCTCCTCCGCTGCAATTAGCACACCCCCCACCCCTTCCTGAAAGGTGGTATGATCTGGTAAGGTTGGAGGATTCCGGCAATGAGGTGTTTATAGAACATTCCATTCCTGTCATTTCCAAAGGGGTGTCCCGTTTCTTATGAGTTACATCAACAATCTAGAATTAACCTTACAGGGTCAGTCCACTCAGAGGTGATATTTCAGTTCTCATATCACTTGGGGAGTCCAGCAGCCATATCTTCAGGCCATAGTTCCTAGGTTCTGATGTAAAACTCACCTCTCGTTGGATCCAGCACCAGGTATCTCCTCTGGCATATGGCTGCCAACATATCCACTACCAGGCCTCACCTGGAGCGCCAGCACTGAGGCCAATCAGAGGACATCTTTCTTGATCAGTGCCATTTCCAATCAAAAAAAAATTCTCCTGAATGGCGCTTCTCTAAATTTCAAAATGGCGTGTGGCTACCATTCTTCAGTTTCTTATCTGTATCCACCATGCCAGCCCTTAGACTCTGGATACGCATGACTCCTAGTGCTGCCATGACTCCAAGAGCATCCCAGAGTGTCCTGTGTTATCTGGTGACCCCTGTGTGTCCATATGTGCCCCCCGTGACTCCATCTGCTCCCAGAGCATCCTGTGTTATCTGGTGACCCCAGTGTGGACCCCAAGCCTCTGATTCCCCCTTAAAGCATCCGGTGACATCTATTGACTTCATTGCACCCATATGTGCCCCGTGACTCCATCTGCTCCCAGAGCATCCTGTGTTATCTGGTGACCCCAGTGTGCCCATATGTGCCCCCATGACTCCATCTGCTTCCAGAGCATCCTGTGTTATCTGGTGACCCCAGTGTGGACCCCAAGTCTCTGATTCCCCCCTTAAAGCATCCGGTGTCATCTATTGACTTCATTGCACCCATAAGGCCCCAATGACTTAATTCTTACAACTAGTGATGTTGCGCTGCTAAAACCTCATTGCCTCATTTATGTGAATCACTCATATGTGCAAAGCCATATAAATAAACAATAAAAAAATATATATATTACCGATAATAAATAAACATATAGAAATAAATAACCAATGTGTAATGTGAGTCGATATTATCCATTGTGCCAATACATCAGTTCATAAAGTCCACTTAATATTCTGTGTGGGCTTATCCAACACCACAATTTCCACACGTGCTCCTTAAAAACTTTGCACAGTGAAAGTGCCACCTCTGTGCTCACAGAACTCTCGCCTCAAAGATACTCTCTCAATGTGTGTATATGTCATTCCATCCAGATTCCACCAACGTTATCTGTCTCTTCCTCCTCCAAACCACTAGGGACTCTCCTTTCCTCTCTTGGAACCAGTGACCAGATGTTGAGGTGCCTTTAAGGCTCCCATAGAATTAAAATGACGCCATCAGTTTGCCCATGTATACAAAAAGAAAGATGTGCCTCCTATGGTGTAGCATATTAAAATAATCTCTTATTTATTAAAATATATATTGCACTTACAGTTTTACATTCAAAACACACTTGTAATACAGAGAGATTGATAGTCCCAATGACTCCATCTGCACCCACAGCATCCTGTATTATCTGGTGGCCCCAGTGTGCCCATATGTGCCCCTGTGTCTCCAACTACTCCCACAGCATCCTGTATTATCTGGTGGCCCCAGTGTGCCCATATGTGCCCCTGTGTCTCCAACTACTCCAACAGCATCCTGTATTATCTGGTGACCCCAGTGTGCCCATATGTGCCCCTGTGTCTCCAACTACTCCAACAGCATCCTGTATTATCTGGTGACCCCAGTGCACCCCACGTCTCTGATTCCACCTTAGAGCATCCAGTGTCATCTATTGACTCCATTGTTCCCATATGTGTCACCATGACTCCCAACTGCACCCAGAGCATCCTTTGTTATCTATGGACCCCATGGAGCCCTCATGTCTCCATTTCCCCCCTTAGAGCATTAAGTGTCATCCAATGACTCCAATGTACCCATATGTGCCACCATGACTCCAACTGCACCCAGAGCATCCTGTATTAACTATTGACCCTAGTGCACCCCCATATCTCTGACTCCCCCTTAGAGCATCCAGTGTCATCTATTGACTCCATTGTTCCCATATGTGTCACCATGACTCCCAACTGCACCCAGAGCATCCTTTGTTATCTATGGACCCCATGGAGCCCTCGTGTCTCCATTTCCCCCCTTAGAGCATTAAGTGTCATCCAATGACTCTAATGTACCCATATGTGCCACCATGACTCCAACTGCACCCAGAGCATCCTGTGTTAACTAGTGACCCCAGTGCTCCCCCCATGTCTCTGATTCCCCCTTAGAGCATCCAGTGTCATCTATTGACTCCATTGTACCCATATGTGCCACCATGATTCCAACTGCACCCAGAGCATCCTGTGTTATTTAGTGACCCCAGTGAGCCCTCATGTCTCCATTTTCCCCCTTAGAGCATTAAGTGTCATCCAATTACTCTATTGTACCCAAATGTGCCACCATGACTCCAACTGTACCCAGAGCATCCTGTATTAACTATTGACCCTAATGCACCCCCATGTCTCTGACTCCCCCTTAGAGCATCTAGTGTCATCTATTGACTCCATTGTTCCCATGTGTGCCACCATGACTTCAACTGCACCCAGAGCATCCTGTGTTATCTAGTGACCCCAGTGAGCCCTCATGTCTCCATTTTCCCCCTTAGAGCATCCAGTGTCATCCAATGACTCCAACTGCACCCAAAGCATCCAGTGTCATCTATTAACTCCATTGCACCCATATATTCCCCCTGTGACTCCAACTGCACCCAGAGAATCCTGTGTCATCTGTTGACTCAATTGCACCCAAATGTACCCCAATGACTCCAACTGCCATCAGAGCATTCTGTGTTATCTGTGTCTCCATTTACTTCTTGGAGTTTTTTTTGTCATTTATTGACCCCAGTGTGCCAATATGTGCCTCCATGACTCCAACTGCACCCAGAGCATCCTGTGTTATCTAGTGTGCCCCATGTCTCCATTTCCCCCTTACAGCATCCAGTGTCATCTATTGATCCCAATGCACCCATATATTCCCCCTGTGACTCCGACTGCACCCACAGCATCCTGTGTTATCTTGTGACCCCAGTGTATCCCAGTGTCTATATGTACCCTTTAGAGCATCCTATGTCATCTAGTGACCCCAGTACACCCAGATGTGCCCCCGTGACTCCAGCTACACCCAGAACAGTGATTTTAATAATGCTTAAAGTGAAATAATAAAAATAGAAAAAAATCCTTTAAATAACATGCCTGGGGAATGCCCTGACCCTGCCTGGGAAGCGGTGCGCTTGTATACAACCTACTACAGCAACACCGACATTTACAATGAAAAATTGCTGGTAAATGACAGTTCCCAGCCGCTTTGTTCTGTTTGCAAACAAATAATCCGGGGATTCCATCCATCTACACCAGACCCCCTTATACTTGGTGAGAGTCTGATATAGACATAAAACGAAACAAAAAAGAAACTGCGCTCGGTGCTGAACAAAATATCAAAATATCAGAGATGCTCTCAAAAGCATAAAAATACAAATTGCAGAGCAGAAGAGGAAGGTTACAGCAAAGTTTCCATCAGAGGTGCTGCTTGTGTTCCTGTGCTGGATGATCCACGGTGCAAGAGCCACGCAGCTTCACATGATATCAGACTTCCTATTACATGGAGTCTTTGGTAGGAGTGTGCTTGAGGTGGTGGGCTCACTGGTACACATCGTTGGGTCTCTCAAAAGATTTGACGGACACTGCAGTGTTTATATATATTCCCTTCGACACCTGAGGTGAACTTTTTCCATTTATTAGCCAGTTGCCTTCCACCGTACAGCAGAAGTACTGCTACAGGGCAGCAGGGCTGCACAAAATCATGTGTATATATGTATGTCTGATATGCATTACCGGGTAGGGGGAGATCTGAGAATACGCCTATGTTGTGAGTTTGGCAGAAGGAATTAACCCCTTGTGCACTGACCATTTATTATATAGTGGTCATATTGACCTAGTAAGAGTCCTAGATATACACCTGTGGCAGCACTTTTTTCAGGTGTTTGTTTTGATAACAGTGATCAGCCGTGATTTATTTTCTTTGATATGCGTGTAATGCTCATGGGACTTTGATTTATACTTTTATCATCATTGGTTATATGTAATTGGATTATACATTTATTTATCACAAGTGGTTATACATACACTATATAGCCAAAAGTATTGGCCCCGCCCTCCAAATCATGTGATTCAGGCATTCCAATCCCCTCCCAATCATGTGATTCAGGTGTTCCAATCCCCTCCCAATCATGTGATTCAGGTGTTCCAATCCCCTCCATATCATGTAATTCAGGTGTTCCAATCCCCTCCATATCATGTAATTCAGGTGTTCCAATCCCCTCCATATCATGTAATTCAGGTGCTCCAATCCCCTCCCAATCATGTGATTCAGGTGTTCCAATCCCCTCCATGGACACAGGTGTATACAATCAGCCCCTAGGCATGCAGACTGCTTCTACAAACATTGGTGAAAGAATGGGTCGCTCTCAGGAGCTCAGTGACTCCAAGCGTGGTCCCGTGATAGGTGGCCACCTGGGCAATAAGTCCATCCGTGACATTTCCTGGCTACTAAATATTCCACGCTCACTGTTAGTGGGATTATAACAAAGTGGAAGCAACTGGGAACAACAGCCACTCAGCCACCAAGTGGTAGGCCACGTCACATGACAGGGCGGGGGTCAGCGCATGCTGAAGCGCACAGTGCGCAGAAGTCGCCAACTGTCTGCAGAGTCAATAGCTAAAGACCTCCAAACTTGGTGTGGCCTTCAGATGAGCCCAACAACAGTGCGTAGAGAGCTTCATGGAATGGGTTTCCATGGCCGAGCAGCTGCATCCAAGCCTTCCATCACCAAGTGCAATGCAAAGCGTCGGATGCCATGGTGTAAAGCACGCCACCACTGGACTCTAGAGCAGTGGAGACGTGTTCTCTGGAGTGACCAATCACGCTTCTCTGTCTGGCAATCCGATGGATGTGTCTGGGTTTGGCGGTGGCCAGGAGAATGGTACTTGCCTGACTGCATTGTGCCAATTGTAAAGTTTGGTGGAGGGGGGATTATGGTGTGGGATTGTTTTTCAGGGGTTGGACTTGGCCCCCTAGTTCTAGTGAAGGGAACTCTTAAGGCACGAGCAAACCAAGACATTTTTGGACAATTTCATGCTCCCAACTTTGTGGGAAGAGTTTGGGGATGGCCCCTTCCTGTTCCAACATGACTGCGCACCAGTGCACAAAGCAAGGTCCATAAAGACATGAAGGAGCCAGTTTGGGGTGGAGGAACTTGACTGTCCTGCACAGAGTCCTGACCTCAACCCCATAGAACACCTTTGGGATGAATTAGAGCGGAGACTGCGAGCCAGGCCTCCTCCCCCGACATCAGTGCCTGACCTGACAAATGTGCTTCTGGAAGAATGGTCCAACCTTCCCATAGACACCCTCCTAAACCTTGTGGACGGCCTTCCCAGAAGAGTTGAAGCTGTTATAGCTGCAAAGGGCGGGGCCAACTCAATATTGAACCCTACGGACTAAGACTGGGGGGCCATTAAAGTTCATGTGTGTGGAAAATCTGGCGGCTCAATACTTCTGGCAATATAGTGTATGTGGATGATCTCACGTATTGTTTATGAAGGTCTATGATTATTTACACAATTGATCAGATATATTTTGGTCATTACATTGGTTCATTTTAGTACTGCGCTTTTCCTTATCACTTGTAAATTCATTATCGCAAATTTTAGTGCTGGCTTCTTACAGAAATTTTACCTAAGCGCAGTGATTTTTTGTTTTTTCGATTTCCACCCCCCCCCCCCCCCCACATCACACCACCCAACACCCCAAAGTCTGGAGTGGCATCTCACTTATGTTACATACGTATGTTTTTAGCCAAATCAAAATGTTGCAAATACAGAAGAATAGCTGTTGATCTGCCAGAAATCCAAGGTGAAAGAAAAAATATTTATGTGATATGATCTAGAGGGGAAGAGGGAGGTTTGAGGTTAAATGTGGATAATGTCTAAGTGTACACTTTAGGTGATTGTCATGTTTCACATGACTGTCATATTGACTGTCTATGCCTTTAAGTATTTTCTATATCTTGTCTCTGCTCCTCCCTTTCCTTTGGTTTAGTTAATGCTGTATAGATATCCCACCCCTTTTCCCAGTAAGGCATTGCAGCAAGCCTCATGGCATAGAGCAGGAAACATTATGATCTTTTGACCTATCAAATGTTCATTGTTGTAAGTATCTCTCAGTTTATGGAATAAACTTCACAAGATCTACAAGATGTCTTATCGATTGAGTCACTGACTGTGGTATCCAACTGAGGTTGAAGTTATCGCTATCTCATCACAATTGTAAGTTACAGAGATCACACTATCAATGCTTAGATTGGAAAGATAGAACAGTGATATATAGAGAATGGTGTACATGTGTGTATATCTATATCTATGAAATATATATATACATACATACATACAGAGCATCCAGAAGGTATTCCCAGCGCTTAACTTTTGCCACATTTTGTTATGTTCCAGCCTTATTCCAAAATGGATGAAATTAATTTTTTTCCCTCAACATTCTACAAACAATACCCCATAATGACAACATGAAAAAAGTTTGTTTTGAATTCTTCGCAATTTATTAAAAATAAAAAAAAATTTAAAAAAAAAAACCCCATGTACGTAAGTATTCCCAGCCTTTTCCATGACACTCAAAATTGAGCTCTGGTGCATCCTGATCCCACTGATGATCCTTGAGATGTTCCCACAACTTAATTGGAGTCCACCTGTGGGACATTCAGTGGATTGGAGTCCACCTGTGGGACATTCAGTTGATTGGAGTCCACCTGTGGGACATTCAGTGGATTGGAGTCCACCTGTGGGACATTCAGTGGATTGGAGTCCACCTGTGGGACATTCAGTGGATTGGAGTCCACCTGTGGGACATTCAGTTGATTGGAGTCCACCTGTGGGACATTCAGTGGATTGGAGTCCACCTGTGGGACATTCAGTGGATTGGAGTCCACCTGTGGGGACATTCAGTGGATTGGAGTCCACCTGTGGGACATTCAGTGGATTGGACATGATTAGGAAAGGCATAAACCTGTCTATAGAAGGTCCCACAGTGCATGTCAGAGCAAAAACCAAGCCATGAAGTCCAAGGAATTGTCCATAGACCTCCAAGACAGAATTATATCAAGGCAAAGATCTGGGGAAGGGTACAGAAACATTTCTGCAGCATTGATGGTCCCAATGAGCACAGTGGTCTCCATCATCTGTAAATGGAAGAAGATTGGGACCACCAGGAATCTTCCTAGAGCGGGCCACCAGGCCAAAATGAGTGATCAAGGGAGAAGGGCCTTAGCCATGGAGGTAACCAAGAACCCTCTCTGGAGAGATCTGAAAATGGCAGTGCACCGACGCTCCCCATCCAACCTGATGGAGCTGGAGAGGTCCTGCAAAGAAGAGTGGGAGAAATCACCCAAAAATAGGTGTCCAAGCTTGTAGCATCGTACTCAGAACGACTCGAGGCTGGAATTGGTGCTAAAGGGGCTTCAACAAAGTATTGAGCAAAGGCTGGGAATACTTATATGATTTTGTTAGTTTTTTTATTTTTAATAAATTGCAAAGATTTCAAAACGAACTTCTTTCCCGTTGTCATTATGGGGTATTATTTGTAGAATGTGAGGAAAAATATGAATTTAATCCATTTGGGAATAAGGCTGTAACATAACAAAATGTGGCAAAGTGTAAATGTTGTGAATACTTTCTGGAAGCATCGTGTGTGTATATATACAGTCATGGCCGAAATTGTTGGCACCCTTGATATTTTTCCTGAAAATCAAGTATTTCACACAAAAAAGGTATTGCATTAACACATGTTTTGCTATACACATGTTTATTCCCTTTGTATGTATTGGAACACAAATATAAAACAGAGGCAGAAAAGCAAAATATGACATAATGTCACACAAAACCCCAAAAATTGGGCTGGACAAAAGTATTGGCAATTAACTTAATATTTGGTTGCACACCCTTTGGAAAAACATAACTGAAATCAGTCGCTTCCTATAACCATCAATAAAGCTTCTGACACCTCTCACACAAAATACCCTGAATTTTGGACCACTCTTCCTTTGCAAACAGCTCCAGGTCCTCTCTTATTGGAAGGACAAAATTACCTTTTCCCAACAGCAATTTTAAGATCTCTGGTGTTCAATGGGATTTAGATCTGGGCTCATTGCTGGCCACTTCAGAACTCTCCAGCGCTTCTTTGCCATCCATTTTCTGAGTGCTTTTTGACGTATGTTTGGGGTCATTGTCCTGCTGGAAGACCCAGGATCTTGGACGCAAACCCAGCTTTCTGACACTGGGCCCTACAGTGCGACCCAAAATCCTTTGGTAATCCTCAGATTTCATGATGCCTTGCACACAGTCAAGGCACCCAGTTGCCAGAGGCAGCAAAACAACCCCAAAACATCATTGAACCTCCACCATATTTACCGTAGGTACTGTGTTTTGTTCTTTGTAGGCCTCATTCCGTTTTCGGTAAACAGTAGAATGATTGTGCTTTACCGAAAAGCTCTATCTTGGTCTCATCTGTCCACAAGACGTTTTCCCAGAAGGCTTTTGGCTTACTCAAGTACATTTTGGCAAACTGTAGTCTTGCTTTTTTATGTCTCTGTGTCAGCAGTGGGGTCCTCCTGGGTCTCCTGCCATAGCGTTTCATTTTCATTTAAATGTCGACGGATAGTTCGCGCTGACACTGATGCTCCCTGAGCCTGAGGACAGCTTGAATGTCTTTGGAACATGTTTAGGCTGCTTATCCACCATCCGGACTATTCTGGCGTTGCAATCTTTCATCAAATTTTCCTCATCCGTCCACGACCAGGGGAGATTAGCTACAGTGCCATGGGTTGCAAACTTCTTGATAATGTTGCGCACTGTGGACAAAGGCAAATCTAGTTCTCTGGAGATGGACTTGTAACCTTGAGATTGTTGATATTTTGCCACAATTTTGGTTCTCAGGTCCTCAGACAGTTCTCGTCTCCTCTTTCTGTTGTCCATGCTTAGTGTGGCACAGACAGACACACAATGCAAAGGTTAAGTGAACGTCTCTCCTATTTATTGCTTTCAGGTGTGATTTCTATATTGCCCACACCTGTTACTTGCCCCAGGTGAGTTTACAGGAGCATCACATGCTTGTAAACATTCTTATTTATCCGCAGTTGTGAAAGGGTGCCAATACTTTTGTCCAGCCCATTTTTGGAGGTTTGTGTGACATTATGTCGAATTTGCTTTCTTTCCTCCCTTTTTTTGTTTTGTCCCAATACACACAAAGGGAATAAACATGTGTATAGCAAAACATGTGTTAATGCAATACGTTTCGTGAGAAATACATGATTTTCCTGGAGAATATCAAGGGTGCCAACAATTTCGGCCATGACTGTATATATATGTGTATCTGCATAAAGTATTCAGACCCCCTTCACTTTTTTTTAATGTTGGTATGTTGCAGCCTGATACTACAGTTGTTTAAAATCTTTTTTTTGTTATCATTAATCTATGACTCCGTACCCCATAATGACAAAGTAAAAACAGAACTTTTCAAATGTATTAAAAAGGAAAAACTAAAAATATCATTGACATAAGTATTCAGACCCTTTGGAACAAGACTTGGAATTTAGCTCAGGTGCCTCCCATTTGTCTTTATCTTTGCTGAGATGTTTCTACATCTTGATTGGAGGCCACCTGTGGTATAATAAATTGATTGGACATAATTTGGAAAGGCACACAAAGGCCTCATAGGTGATAATGCATACTGTATCAGAACAAAAGCCATGAGGTCAAAATGAACTGCCTGCAGAGCTCAGAGACAGGATTATTGCAAGGCACAGATTTGGGGAAGGATACACAAATATTTCTGCTGCACTAAAGGTTCCAAGAGCACAGTGTCCCCCATAATTCTCAAATGGAAAACATTTGGCACAACCAGGACTCTTCCGAGAGCTGATCACCCCGGCCAAACAGGAATGGAAGAAGGACCTTAGTAAGAGAGGTGACCAAGAACCTGATAGTCACTTTGACTGAGCTCCAGAGATCCTGTGTGGAGATGGGACAAAGTTCCAGAAGGACAACCATCACTGCAGCCCTCCACTGATCTGGGCTTTATGGCAGAGTGGCTAGACGGAAGCCTCTCCTCAGTGAAAAACATATGAAAGCCCATTTGGAGTTTGCAGAAAAAGTACCTTAAGGACTCTTAGAGTGTGAGGAAAAGCATTATCTGGTCTGATGAATCCAAGATTGCATTGTTTGGCCTCAATTCTAAACATTATGTCTAGAGGAAACCAGGCACCACTCATCACCTGCCCAATACCATCCCAACAGTGAATCATGGTGGTGGCAGCATCATGCTGTGGGGGTGTTTTTCAGCAGCAGGGACTGAGAGACTGGTTAGGGTTGAGGGAAAGCTGAATGGCGCAAAGTACAGAGATACCCTCAATGAAAACCTGTTCTACAGTACTCAGGACCTCAGACTGGCCGAAGGTTCACCTTCCAACATGACAACCATCCTAAGCATACCACCAAGACAACACAGGAGCAGGGGCGGACTGACCATTTGGAAGCTCGGGCACTGCCCGAGGGCCCAGGGTCAGTAGGGGGCCCCATGAGATGTCCTGGTACCTTTTTCATAGGCTTTTTTGAGTTTGGGCAAGGACACAGGGGCCCCATGACCCCCTATTGCCCGGGGTCCCATGAGTTGTCAGTCCGCCCCTGCACAGGAGTGACTTAGGGACAACTCTATGAATGTCCTAGAGTGACCCAGCCAGAGCCCTGACTTGAACCCTATTGAATATCTCTGAAGAGACCTGAAAATGAATGTCTCCCACCAGCCCACAATCAACCTGACTGAGCTTGAGGGGTGTCATCCCCAAAAAGGCTCGAGGCTGAAATTGCTGCCAAAGGAGCTTCAACAAAGTACCTAGTAAAGGGTCTGAATACTTCTGTTTTCATTTTGTCATTATAGGGTGCTAAGTGTAGATAAATGAGAGAAAACAATGAATTTAAACAACTGTAGTATCAGGCTGCAACATAACAACATTGAAAAAAAGTGATGGGGGTCTTAAAACTTTATGAATGCATTGTATATACATCCTCTCCTATACCCTAATAGATTGTAAGCTCTTCTGCCTTCTGTATCCCCCTTATATCCTCATAGAGTGTAAGCTCTTCTACCTTCTGTATCCTCCCTTATACCCTAATAGATTGTAAGCTCTTCTACCTCCTGTATCCTCCCGTTATACCCTAATAGATTGTAAGCTCTTCTACCTCCTGTATCCTCCCTTATACCCTAATAGATTGTAAGCTCTTCTACCTTCTGTATCCTCCCGTATATCCTAATAGATTGTAAGCTCTTCTACCTCCTGTATCCTCCCTTATACCCTAATAGATTGTAAGCTCTTCTACCTCCTGTATCCCCCCTTATACCCTAATAGATTGTCAGCTCTTCTACCTCCTGTATCCTCCCTTATACCCTAATAGATTGTAAGCTCTTCTACCTCCTGTATCCTCCCTTATACCCTAATAGATTGTAAGCTCTTCTACCTCCTGTATCCCCCTTATACCCTAATAGATTGTAAGCTCTTCTACCTCCTGTATCCCCCCTTATACCCTAATAGACTGTAAGCTCTTCTACCTCCTGTATCCCCCCTTATACCCTAATAGACTGTAAGCTCTTCTACCTCCTGTATCCTCCCTTATACCCTAATAGATTGTAAGCTCTTCTACCTCCTGTATCCTCCCTTATACCCTAATAGACTGTAAGCTCTTCTGTACCTCCTGTATCCCCCTTATATCCTAATAGATTGTAAGCTCTTCTACCTCCTGTATCCTCCCCTATACCCTAATAGATTGTCAGCTCTTCTACCTCCTGTATCCTCCCTTATACCCTAATAGATTGTAAGCTCTTCTACCTCCTGTATCCTCCCGTATACCCTAATAGATTGTAAGCTCTTCTACCTCCTGTATCCTCCCTTATACCCTAATAGATTGTAAGCTCTTCTACCTCCTGTATCCTCCCTTATACCCTAATAGATTGTAAGCTCTTCTACCTTCTGTATCCTCCTTATACCCTAATAGATTGTAAGCTCTTCTACCTCCTGTATCCTCCCTTATATCCTAATAGATTGTAAGCTCTTCTACCTCCTGTATCCTCCCTTATACCCCAATAGATTGTAAGCTCTTCTCCCTTCTGTATCCTCCCGTATACCCCAATAGATTGTAAGCTCTTCTCCCTCTGTATCCCGTACTCAGTTTGTACATCATTGTAGACTATGTTGGTGTTTTAGTTGATTTGAAGGATCTTCTACCTTGGCGTGGACCATGTCCATCCTGAGCCGGGTGTAATCATCACCCTCCTGCTTCTCTCTATTTATATGAATGATGTGAGTGTTAGGCTGTGTCTGAGACTCGAAATGGTTATGCCACCCTCCAGCGAGTGAGTAAACGCAGGCAGTGTTCTCCTTGCACCCCTCCCTCCCTGCAGAAGGCACCGAGAATGGCAGCCGAGGAATTCCATCTAAATATATCGTTGCTCCTGGCGAGTGCGCCTCTGGACACCCTCGTCCTCTCCTGATCCTTAATGTCTCACTTCCATTGCCACAGGGGCAGCTGCCTCAGGGAATGCTGTTGACACTTAGGCCTTGTGTGTGCCTGGGACAAGATGGTGAGGGGGGCTCCTCAAACTGTCCTTCAAGGGGTGCCATGGCACCGGGTAAGCAGATATCGGACCTTTGTGCTAATCCGTTCAATTAAATCATATAGATCCACTTGCTAACCGCTTCTAAATTATCTCCTCATCTCTCCTCACCCAACCCCGGCGTCAGGTGTTGTTTTTGGGACTCTCACTGGACAGCGGCCCACCTGCCACTCTACCACCAGGGTCCAGCTCTGGCACCCACTGCAAGCAAGATATTTCCGGATTCTAAATGCGTGAAGGAAAAAAATTGGTTGTGAATTCAAATATATAAAGTTCTGTTTCATGGGAAATGTTTGCAGTGTTTAGGCATTCCTGGGCAAACCATGGAAGGTCCTTGTTACAAAGGTTTTGCAATGGAAATTTTCCTTTACAGTCCCTTGAAAAAGTATTCATACCCCTTGAAATGTTCCACATTTTGTCAAGTTACAACCAAGTACATAAATGTATTTTATTGGGATTTTATGTAATAGACCAACACAAAGTGGCACATAATTGTGAAGTGGAAGGAAAAGGATAAATGGTTTTCAAAATGTTTTAGAAATAAATATGTGAAAAATTTGGTGGCATTGGTATTGAGCCCCCTTTACTTCGATACCCCTAACTAAAATCTAGCGGAACCAGTTGCATTCAGAAGTCACCTAATTACAAAATAGAGTCCGCCTGTGTGTAATTTAAGCTCAGTATAAATCCAGTTGTTCTGTGGAGCCCTCAGAGGTTTGTTAGACAGCATTAGTGAACAAACAGTATCATGAAGGCCGAGGAACACACCAGACAGGTCAGGGATGAAGTTGTGGAGACGTTTAAAGCAGGGTTAGGTTATAAAAGAATCTCCCCAGCTTTGAGCATCTCTTGGAGCACTGTTCAATCCATCATCCGAAAATGGAAAGAGTACGGCACAACTGCAAACCTACCGAGACATGGCCGCCACCTAAACTGACAGGCCAGGCAAGGAGAGCATTCATCAGAGAAGATGCCAAGAGGCCCATGGGAACTCTGGAGGAGCTGCAGAGATCCACAGCTCAGGTGGGAGAATCTGTCCTCAGGACAACTATTAGTCGTGCACTCCACAAATCTGGCCTTTATGGAAGAGTGACAAGAAGAAAGCCATTGTTGGAGGAAAGCCATAAGAAGTCCCATTTGCAGTTTGTGAGAAGCCATGTGGGGGACACAACAAACGTGGAAGAAGGGGCTCTGGTCAGAGGAGACCAAAGTTTAACATTTTGGCCTAAAAGCAAAACGCTATGTGTGGCGGAAAGCTAACACTGCACATCACCCTGAAAACACCATCCCCACCGTGAAACATGGTGGAGGCAGCATCATGTGGTGGGGATGCTTTTCTTCAGCAGGGACAGGGAAGCTGGTCAGAGTTGATGGGAAGATGGATGGAGCCAAATACAGGGCAATCTTAGAAGAAAACCTGTTAGAGTCTGCAGAAGACTTGAGACCGGGGCGGAGGTTCCCCTTCCAGCAGGACAATGACCCGAAACATCCAGCCAGAGCTACAATGGAATGGTTCAGATCAAAGCATCTCCATGTGTTAGAATGGCCCAGTCACAGTCCTGACCCAAATCCAACTTAGAATATGTGGCAAGACTTGAAAACTGCTGTCCCCGGACGCTCTCCATTCAATCTGACAGAGCTTGAGGGATTCTGCAAAGAAGAATGGGCAAAATGTCCCTCTCTAGATGTGCAAAGCTGGGAGAGACATCCCCAAAAAGACTTGCAGCTGGAATTTCAGTGAAAGGGGGTCCTACAAAGTATTGACTCCGGGGGGCCGAATACAAATGCCGCCACACTTTTCACAGATTTATTGGTCAAAAATGTTGGAACCCATTTCTCATTTTCCTTCCACTTCACAATTATGTGCCACTTTGTGTTGGTCTAGCACAGGGTTGGCAAACTGCGGCTCTCCAGCTGTTGCAGGACTACAACTTCCATCATGCCTCTGCAAGTCATAGCTGTAACTGTCAGTTTTGTAATGTTGCAATGCCTCATGGGAATAGTAGTTCCACAACAGCTGGAGAGATGCAGTTTGCCAACCCTTGGTCTAGCACATTAAATCCCAATAAAATACAACATGACAAAATGTGGAAAATTTCAAGGGGTATAAATACTATTTCAAGGCTCTGTATAAGGGCTCAGCAATGGAAAGTTTTCTTTATAAAGGTTGAGCAGTGGAAACTCCTCAATGGAAAGTCCGCTTATAAAGCCTGAGCAGGGGAAGGGCCCCTTTGGAAGATCCTCTTTGTAAAGGTTGACCAGTGGAAGGTCCTCTTTATAAATTTTGAGCAGTGGAAGGTCCTGTCTATAAAGGTTGAGCAGTGGAAGATCCTCTTTATAAAGGTTGAGCAGTGGAAGATCCTGTCTATAAAGTTTGAGCAGTGGAAGATCCTCTGTGGAAGATCCTCTTTATAGAGATAGAGCAGTAAAAGGTAAGCTTTTTAAAGGTTGAGCAGTGGAAGGTCTTCCGTGGAAGTTTCTCTATATAAAATTTGAGCAGTGGAAAGTCCTGTTTGGAAGGTCATCTTTATAAAACCATGAGAGGTCCTTCATAGAAGATACTCTTTCAAAAGATTGAGCAGTGAAAGGTCCTCCATGATAGGTCCTTTTAATAAAGGTTGAACTGTGAATGGTCCTCGTGGAAGTTCCTCTTTATAAGGGTTGAGCAGTGGAAGGTCCTCCATGGAATGTCCTCTTTAGAGCAGTGTAAGGCCTTCCATGGTAAGTTCTATTAAGGTTGAGCTGTGATAGGTCCCTTGTGAAAGACTTTCTTTATGAAGGTTGAGCTTTGGAAGGTCTTCCATGGAAGGTCCTCTTTATTAAGGGTTGAGCAATGGAAAGTCCTCTGTCGAACGTCCTTTTTATAATGGTTGAGCAGTGAAAGGTCCTCCGTGGAAGGTACTTTTTACTAGGGTTGATTAGTGAAAGGTCCTTTGTGGCAGGTGCTCTTTATAATGATTGAGCAGTGGAAGGTCCTGCATGGAAGGTGCTCTCTATGAAGATTGAGAAGTGGAAGGTCTTTGTAGATGATCCTTTTTATAAAGAATGAGTATTGAAAACTCCTCTGTGAAAAGTCCTCTTTATGAGGCTTGAGCAGCAGAAGGTCCTCCATGGAATGTCCTCTTTATATGGGTTGAGCAGCAGAAGGTCCTCCATGGAATGTCCCCTTTAAATGGATTGAGCAGCAGAAGGTCCTCCATGGAAGGTCCTCTTTACAAAGGCTGAGCTATGAAGGTTCCTTGTGGGTGATCCTCTGCATAAAGGAAGAGCAGTGGAAGGTCCTCTTTATTATACAGTTGTGTTCAAAATAATAGCAGTGTGTTGAAAAAAGTGAATGAAGCTGAAAATCCTTCTAATCCTTTTATTTCCATCCACACAAATGCATTGGGAACACGACACATTCTATTCCAAATCACAACATGAAGAAAAATACATCAAATTTGTGTTTTTCCTCTAAAAAATGGAAGAAAAGTGAATATTAGACGGTTCAAAAAAAAATGGCCGTGTTTGTATTCTTCTTTACAAACTCCAACATTCACTATATAAACTGAGAAATGTTTGAAGATTTTGCTTTCCTTTGAATGACTTCATGAATATTTGGTTGTAGTCGCACTGTTTCTGAGAACTGCTGTACATCTGTGTTGCATGGAGTCCCCCAACTTCTGGCCCCTGTGATCAGGTATTCCAGCCCAGGATGATTGGACCACATTCCACAGTTCTTCTCTATTTCTTGGTTTTGCCTCAGAAACGGCATTTTTGATGTCACCCCCACAAGTTTTCTATTGGATGAAGATCGGGGGATTGGGCTGGCCACTCCATAACGTCCATCTTGTTGGTCTGGAACCAAGATGTTGCCCGTTTACTGGTGTGTTTGGGGTCGTTGTCTTGTTGGAACACCCATTTCAAGGGCATTTCCTCTTCAGCATAAGGCAGCATGACCTTTTCAAGTATTCTGATGGATTCAGACTGATCCATGATCCCTGGTATGCGATAAATAGGCCCAACACCGTAGTATGAGAAACATCCCCATATCATGATGCTTGCACCACCATGCTTCACGGTCTTCACAGTGTACTGTGGCTTGAATTCAGTGTTTGGGGGACGTCAGACAAACTGTCTCCGCCCACTAGACCCAAAAAGAACAATCTTACTTCCATCAGCCCACAAAATGTTGCGTCATTTCTCTTTAGGCCGGTCAATGTGCTCTTTGGCAGATTGTAACCTCTTCAGCACACGTCTTTTTCCCAACAGTGGGACTTTGCGGGGACTTCTTGCAGATAGCTTGGCTTCACATCGGCGTCTTCTAATTGTAACAGTCCTCACAGGGAACATCACACCTTCTTTTATCTTCCTGGGGCTGATTGTTGGCTGAGTCCTCACAGGGAACGTCACACCTTCTTTCATCTTCCTGGAGCTGATTGTTGGCTGAGTCCGCGCCATGTTGGCTATTCTTCTATCCATTCCAATGGTAGTTTTTCGCTTTCTTCCTCGTCTTTCAGGTTTTGGTTGCCATTTTAAAGCATTTGCCATCATTTTAGCTGAGCAGCCGATCATTTTCTGCACTTCTTTATATGTTTTCCCCTCCAATCAACTTTTTAATCAAGGTATGCTGCTCTTCTGAACAATGTCTGGAACGACCCATTTTCCGCAGAATTTCAGAGAGAAATGCACTGTAACCAGCATGTCCAACATTTGCTGCCTTCCTTCCTTAAATAAGGGCAATAATTGCCACCTGTTTATCAAAGAATGAATGACCTCACTAATAGAACTCCACACGGCTATTATTGTGAACACGCCCCTTTCAATGAGTGATTCAATGACACAGAATCAGCAGCATGCATGTCATGACTGTTGGGTCTGTTGGATTTCTATGACTCTACTACACCTGCTAGGAAATTATTTGCCATGTAGAGATATCATTTCCACCAAAAACAGTGATTGATCCGGTTAGTGATGTCTGACGGCTATTATTTTGAACACAACTGTATGTCACTGAAGCTTTGAGGAGTGATGGGCCAACTTCTAGGTGAGCTTTCTGTCCCTTTATTTCTGGCAGTGTACACGTATCGGTGTGTTAGGGCCCATGTTAACATGCGTTGTTGTCAGCTCCTTTATTATGAATGGACTGCCCATGAACCACAACCGATGAAAAAACGCAGATGCCCCTTTTATAACATAGTATGTGCATTGTGGTGAACTGAAATCTACTGCACAATGCGTTGGAGTGGCCCTCACAATACGAGGCACTGCAATGCAATCCATGTAGAACAGGTGTGTTGCCATGCGATATGGCAATGTGCATTCTAGCATGCGTTGCCACGTCACAGAGTATGTATGAGCCCTTTGTGTTCCAGGGACAACTGTAAGGGCTGATTCACACTAAAGGGATGTGTTGTGGTGCATTAGTGTACATTGTGTTATGGCAAATTATTCTTCATGAGTGGGGTAGGCCGATGCACCCCAATGGATCGATAAACACACATCGACCTTGTTTTAGCAGGAGAGCGTATGGTATGTGCGTTGTGGTGCGTTGAGGTGCCTGGTGTGTGGCACTCTACTGTACAATGCGTTGGGTTTACATTCACAAGGAATAGGACTGAGATGTACAGCACATAGAGCAAGTGCATTGCTGTGCATTGTGGGAACATGTTCATTGTTTCTGCGCAAGTGTGAATATGGCCTAAAAATTTTAATTCCCTCCCCTGTCTAAGTGGCAGGACAAAGAGGGTGAATCTCCACAACGAGGACTCTGATTCCCATGAAAATCTGATTGGGGTTCTAAATGCTTTTCATCCAAAACAAGGAATAGAGAAGTTCTGCGTTCAGCAGGAATCATTGTCCGCTTGTTGTCAGATGGTGAATTTCCCTAAATGTGATCGCAAAACGGAAAACTAGAAGGTCAAAGGATAATATCTACGTCTGTGTGACCAGTGAGGTGACCAGTGTGACCAGTGATGAGCCCAGTGTGACCAGTGAGGTGCCCAGTGTGACCAGTGATGAGCCCAGTGTGACCAGTGAGGTGCCCAGTGTGACCAGTGAGGTGCCCAGTGTGACCAGTGATGAGCCCAGTGTGACCAGTGAGCAGCGCTGCGTGACCAGTGAGTACCCTATGTGACCAGTGATGAACCCTAGGTGACCAGTGAGGAGCCCAGTGTGACCAGTGAGGTGCCCAGTGTGACCAGTGAGGAGCCCAGTGTGACCAGTGAGGATATGTGACCAGTGAGCAGCGCTGCGTGACCAGTGAGTACCCTATGTAACCAGTGATGAACCCTAGGTGACCAGTGAGGAGCCCAGTGTGACCAGTTATGAGCTCTTTGTGACCAGTGAGCAGCCCTGTGTGACCAGTGAGTAGCCTATTGACCAGTGAGGACCCCTCTGTAACCAGTCAGCAGCCCTGTGTTACTAGTGAGGAGCTCAGTGTGACCAGTGAGGACCATGGTATGACCAGTGATGAACCCTCTGCGACAAGTGAGCAGCCCTGTTTGTCTAGTGATGAGCTCATTGTGACCAGTAAGGAGCCATGTGTGACCAGTGAGGAGCCATATGTAACCAGTAAGGACCGTGTGTGATTAGTGATAAACCCTATGTGACCAGTGAGGAGCCCTGTGTTAGTAATGGGGAGCTTAGTGTGACCAGTGTGCACCCTGGCGTGACCAACGATGAGCCCTATGAGTTTAAGGTGACCAGTGAGGAGCCCTGTGTAATCAGTGAGGAGCTCACAGTGACCAATGAGAAGTTCAAGGTAACCAGTGAGGAGCCCTGTGTAACCAATGAGTTCAAGGTGACCAGTGAGGAGCTCAGTGTGACCAGTAAAAAGTTCAGGGTGACCAGTAAGGAGCTAATTATGACCAGTGAGGAGCTCAGGGTGACCAGTGAGGAGCTCAGGGTGACCAGTGAGGAGCTCAAGGTGACCAGTGAGGAGTTCAGTGTGACCAGTGAGGAGCTCAGGGTGACCAGTGAGGAGTTCAGGGTGACCAGTGAGGAGTTCAATGTGACCAGTGAGGAGCTCAGGGTGACCAGTGAGGAGTTCAAGGGTGACCAGTGAGGAGCTCAAGGTGACCAGTAAAATGACCAGTGAAGAGCTCAGGGTGACCAGTAAGGAGCTAATTATGACCAGTAAGGAGCTCAGGTGACCAGTGAGGAGTTCAGGTGACCAGTGAGGAGTTCAGGGTGACCAGTGAGGAGTTCAGGGTGACCAGTGAGGAGCTCAGGGTGACCAGTGAGGAGCTCAAGGTGTGAGGAGTTCAGTGAGGAGTTCATGGGTGACCAGTGAGGAGCTCAGGGTGACCAGTGAGGAGTTCATGGTGACCAGTGAGGAGTTCAGGGTGACCAGTGAGGAGCTCAGGGTGACCAGTGAGGAGCTCAGGGTGACCAGTGAGGAGTTCATGGTGACCAGTGAGAGGAGTAATTATGGTGACCAGTGAGGAGTTCATGGTGACCAGTGAGGAGTTCAGGGTGACCAGTGAGGAGTTCAGGGTGACCAGTGAGGAGCTGAGAGATGGTCAGCAGTAAGGAGTGATTATCTTTGTTGTATGTCTCTGATGGAGGGTGTGATATTCTGGAATAAAACCACGTAGAGTGCTCCGGTCTCCTCCGCCATGGGCTCTGTGTCGGTAGAAGTGATGGATCGCTGTCCCCCAAAGCGTGGAACACCTTAAGCGGCTTTTCTTGGTAACCGGCACCCGGCTCTGGAGTGCGGATCTGGTTACATTGCGTCAGAATCTTCATGTGTGGACAGCGAACAGAAATCACAGAGCAACAGGTGTCCAGATCCACTATGGGCAGTAAACACGGCCGCCGGGCCAGCTTAACCCTTCCCTGGCCCACTCACTGCCGGGATTCCAACCGGATCTGAGATTACAGGGCAGTCACCCCCCTCCGGGATGAGAACATTCTCTGCCAGGGTCAGTGCAGGCTGACTGTCCAACTTACATCATTGTATTATGTAAGCCATCAGTTACATTGTTACGACTCATCTTGTTACATTGTTACAGCTCCTCCTGTTACAGTTAGTCAGGCCATAGACGGGCTGTTATCGGCTTAATTTTCGGCCGATAAACGAAAAATCGATCGGCCCCCGTTGCCGATGTTGCCACCAATGTCCACGTAAAACGCTGTTTTTTGTGGATTTTCCAGCATGACTGATAAAAATAAATGTGAAGATCCACGAAAAACGGGCGACGGGCTGGCCCCACTAATGGCGTGAATATCGGCCGATTTTTCGTGCGGACGAAAATTCGGCCGATAAACGACCCGTCTATGGCCTGCATTAACCTACTACATTTTTACAGCTCATCTTGTTACATTGTTACGACTCATCTTGTTACATTGTTACAGCTCATCTTGTTACATTGTTACGACTCATCTTGTTACATTGTTACAGCTCATCTTGTTACATTGTTACAGCTCATCTTGTTACATTGTTACGACTCATCTTGTTACATTCTTACAGCTCATCTTGTTACATTGTTACAGCTCATCTTGTTACATTGTTACGACTCATCTTGTTACATTTTACGACTCATCTTGTTACATTGTTACGCTCTCATCTTGTTACATTGTTACGCTCATCTTGTTACATTGTTACAGCTCATCTTGTTACATTGTTACAGCTCATCTTACATTGTTCCACTCATCTTGTTACATTGTTACGTTACTCATCTTGTTACATTGTTACAGCTCATCTTGTTACATTGTTTCCGACTCATCTTGTTACATTGTTACGACTCATCTTGTTACATTGTTACAGCTCATCTTGTTACATTGTTACGACTCATCTTGTTACATTGTTACATTGTTACGACTCTCATCTTGTTACATTGTTACATTGTTACAGCTCATCTTGTTACATTGTTACGACTCATCTTGTTACATTGTTAAGACTCATCTTGTTAGCTCATCATCTTGTTACATTGTTACGACTCATCTTGTTTGTTACGGCATCTTGTTACTCATCTTGTTATTGTTACTCATCTTGTTACATTGTTACATTACGACTCATCTTGTTACATTTGTTACAGCTCATCTTGTTACATTGTTACGACTCATCTTGTTACATTGTTACGTTACTCATCTTGTTACATTGTTTGTTACGACTCATTGTTCATCTTGTTACATTGTTCCAGCTCATCTTGTTACATTGTTCCAGCTCCATCCTGTTACTCATCTTGTTACATTGTTACGACTCATCTTGTTACATTGTTACGACTCATCTTGTTGTTACATTGTTCCAGCTCATCTTGTTACATTGTTACGGACTCATCTTGTTACATTGTTACGACTCATCTTGTTACATTGTTACGACTCATCTTGTTACATAGTTGTGGACGACTCATCTTGTTACATTGTTCCACACAGCTCCTCCTCATTTGATCCCTATTACGTGTTGCAGCCCATCTTGTTACATAGCCCATCTACGTGGACACCATTGTTACACACACGTTGACAATCCCTACGACTCATCTTTTTACACATTGTTACATGACATCATGGCAAGAAGGCGTGTTTGCGGTGCATTTGTGTGTGGTGTTACATGCGTTCTCTTCCATTTTTAACGACTCATACTTGTTACCTATTTGTACGACTCTGACAAATCCTACAATACGTACACACATGTCCTACAATGCGTGGAACACGAATCCCATACGTGGACCATTGTACAATATGGACAACACATAGACAATCCCTATCTGGTAACCCAATACTGGACAACACATAGACAATGACACACATTGTACAATACTAGTGGACCACACACAGACAATCCCTACAACACCACGTTTCCCTACAATACGTGGACAACTAGACCACACATAGACATCCCTACAATACGTGGACAACACATAGACAATCCCTACAATACGTTTTTCACATAACAATCCCTAAAATTACAACACATAGACAATCCCTACAATACGTGGACAACATAGACAATCCCTACAATACGTGGACAACACATAGACAATCCCTACAATACGTGGACCACACACAGACAATTTCTACAATTCCACACAATCCCTACAATACGTGGGCAACACACAGACAATCCTACAATACGTGGACAACACACAGACAACAATACGTGGACCACACACACAGACACTCCCTACAATACGTGGACAACACATAGACAATCCCTACAATACGTGGACCACACACAGACAATCCCTACAATACGTGGACCACACACAGACAATCCAATCTACAATACGTGGACAACACCCTACAGACAATCCCTACAATACGTGGACCACACACAGACAATCCCTACAATACGTGGACAACACACAGACAATCCCTACAATACGTGGACCAACAATCACAGACAATCCCTACAATACGTGGACAACACACAGACAATCCCTACAATACGTGGGACACAACACACAGACAATCCCTACAATACGTGGACAACACACACAGACAATCCACACACAGACAATCCCTAAATACGTGGACACACACATAGACAATCCCTACAATACGTGGACAACACACAGACAATCCCTACAATACGTGGACCACACATAGACAATCCCTACAATACGTGGACCACACACAGACAATCCCTACAATACGTGGACAACACACAGACAATCCCTACAATACGTGGACCACACACAGACAATCCCTACAATACGTGGACAACACATAGACAATCCCTACAATACGTGGACCAACACATAGACAATCCCTACAATACGTGGACAACACATAGACAATCCCTACAATACGTGGACAACACATAGACAATCCCTACAATACGTGGACACACACACAATACGACAATCCCTACAATACGTGGACACACAGACAATCACAATACCACACAATCCCTACAATACGTGGACAACACACAGACAATCCCTACAATACGTGGACAACACATAGACAATCCCTACAATACGTGGACAACACATAGACAATCCCTACAATACGTGGACAACACATAGACAATCCCTACAATACATAGACAATCCCTACAATACGTGGACCAACACACAGACAATCCTACAATACGTGGACCACACACACAGACAATCCCTACAATACGTGGACAACACACAGACAATCCTACAATACGTGGACAACACACAGACAATCCCAACAATACGTGGACCACACACACACTCCCTACAATACGTGGACACACACAGACAATCCCTACAATACGTGGACCACACACAATCCCTACAATACGACACAGACAATCCCTACAATACGTGGACCACACACAGACAATCCCTACAATACGTGGGCCACACACAGACAATCCCTACAATACGTGGACAACACACAGACAATCCCTACAATACGTGGACCACACACAGACAATCCCTACAACACACAGACAATCCATACAATACGTGGACAACACACAGACACTCCCTACAATATGTGGACCACACACAGACAATCCCTACAATACGTGGACCACACGCAGACAATCCCTACAACACACAGACAATCCCTACAATACGTGGGACAACACACAGACAATCCCTACAATACGTGGACCACACACAGACAATCCCTACAATACGTGGACCACACACAGACAATCCCTACAATACGTGGACCACACACAGACAATCCCTACAATACGTGGACCACACACAGACAATCCCTACAATACGTGGACCACACACAGACAATCCGTACAATACCTGGGACAACATACAGACAATACCTACAATATGTGGACAACACACAGACAATACCTACAATACGTGGCCCACACAGAAAACCCCTACAACACACAGACAATCCCTACAAAACGTGGACAACACACAGACAATCCCTACAATACGTGGACCACGCACAGACAATCCCTACAATACGTGGACCACACACAGACAATCCTACAATACGTGGACCACACACAGACAATACCTACAATATGTGGCCCACACAGAAAACCCCTACAACACACAGACAATCCCTACAAAACGTGGACAACACACAGACAATCCCTACAATACGTAGACAACACACAGACAATCCCTACAATACGTGGACAACACACAGACAATCCCTACAATGCGTGAACAACACACAGACAATCCCTACAATACGTGGACCACACACAGACAATCCCTACAATACGTGGACCACACACAGACAATCCCTACAATACGTAGACCACACACAGACATTCCCTACAATACGTGGACCACACACAATTCTTACAATACACGGAGGAAGACGAGATCAGAAGATGGACGGGGTGTAATGACACCTTGTCAGCCATGACTGATGACAATCGGAGCACTGATATGAGATGTGTATCCTGTGGCCCCGGGCCCTCGTGAAATCATGAAATCCCCACCATAAAACTTTTCCTTGATACTTAGTTGCGGCCTGGCCATGCGGTCTCCTGTTTCACTATGGAGATTAGTGTGGATACCACGTATTACAGGCAGTGCCCATACAGTGCAGGTGGTGAACCCTCCCTGAACTCTCCCTTCCCTGGCCGGGCTCCAGACACTGCAGATACCGATTGTACAATCCCCACCGTGATCCCGACCTGCACTAGGAGCCCACATACTGCCTCTGTATACAACCCATCTGCTGAAACAGCGACATTTCCTCCCAAAATGGAAACTCAGCACAGGGATGGTGGGAACCCCTCATAATGGGCACAGCGGGTGTACAGACCCGGGACAAACAGTACAGAGATATTACCAATAGAAAACCTGTGAGATGACTCTTAGAGGGCCCGCATTCACTATATCCGCTCTCCCCGGACCCCGCATTCACTAGATCCGCTCTCCCCGGACCCCGCATTCACTATATCCACTCTCCCCGGACCCCGCATTCACTATATCCGCTCTCCCCGGACCCCGCATTCACTATATCCACTCCACTCCCCGGACCCCGCATTCACTATATCCGCTCTCCCCGGACCCTGCATTCACTATATCTGCTCTCCCCGGACCCCGCATTCACTATATCCGCTCTCCCCGGACCCTGCATTCACTATATCCGCTCTCCCCGGACCCCGCATTCACTATATCCGCTCTCCCCGGACCCCGCATTCACTATATCCGCTCTCCCCGGACCCCGCATTCACTATATCCGCTCTCCCCGGACCCCGCATTCACTATATCCGCTCTCCCCGGACCCCGCATTCACTATATCCGCTCTCCCCCGGACCCCGCATTCACTATATCCGCTCTTCCCGGACCCCGCATCCACTATATCTGCTCTCCCCGGACCCCGCATCCACTATATTTGGTCTCCCCGGCCCTGCATTCACTATATCTGCTCTCCCCGGACCCGCATTCACTATATCCGCTCTCCCCGGACCCCGCATTCACTATATCCGCTCTCCCCGGACCCCGCATTCACTATATCCGCTCTTCCCGGACCCCGCATCCACTATATCTGCTCTCCCCGGACCCCGCATCCACTATATTTGGTCTCCCCGGCCCTGCATTCACTATATCTGCTCTCCCCGGACCCCGCATTCACTATATCCGCTCTCCCCGGACCCCGCATTCACTATATCCGCTCTCCCCGGACCCCGCATCCACTATATTTGGTCTCCCCGGCCCTGCATTCACTATATCCGCTCTCCCCGGACCCCGCATTCACTATATGCGCTCTCCCCGGACCCCGCATTCACTATATCTGCTCTCCCTGGACCCCGCATTCACTATATCCGCTCTCCCCGGACCCTGCATTCACTATATCCGCTCTTCCCGGACCCCGCATTCACTATATCCGCTCTCCCCGGACCCCGCATTCACTATATCCGCTCTCCCCGGACCCCGCATTCACTATATCCGCTCTCCCCGGACCCCGCATTCACTATATCCGCTCTCCCCGGACCCCGCATTCACTATATCCGCTCTCCCCGGACCCCGCATTAACTATATCCGGTCTCCCCGGACCCCGCATTCACTATATCCGCTCTCCCCGGACCCCGCATTCACTATATCCGCTCTCCCCGGACCCCGCATTCACTATATCCGCTCTCCCCGGACCCCGCATTCACTATATCCGCTCTCCCCGGACCCCGCATTCACTATATCCGCTCTCCCCCGGACCCCGCATTCACTATATCTGCTCTCCCCGGACCCCGCATTCACTATATCCGCTCTCCCTGGACCCCGCATTCACTATATCCAGTCTCCACACTCAACTGTTAGTGGGATTATAACAAAGTGGAAGCAACTGGGAACAACAGCCACTCAGCCACCAAGTGGTTGGCCACGTCACATGACAGGGCAGGGTCAGCGCATGCTGAAGCGCACAGTGCGCAGAAGTCACCAACTGTCTGCAGAGTCAATAGCTAAAGACCTCCAAAGTTGGTGTGGCCTTCAGATGAGCCCATCAACAGTGTGTAGAGAGCTTCATGGAATGGGTTTCCATGGCCGAGCAGCTGCATCCAAGCCTTCCATCACCAAGTGCAATGCAAAGCGTTGGATGCCATGGTGTAAAGCACGCCGCCACTGGACTCTAGAGCAGAGGAGACGTGTTCTCTGGAGTGACCAATCACGCTTCCCTGTCTGGCAATCCGATGGATGTGTCTGGGTTTGGCGGTGGCCAGGAGAACGGTACTTGCCTGACTGCATTGTGCCAGGTGTAAAGTTTGGTGGAGGGGGGATCATGGTGTGGGGTTGTTTTTCAGGGGTTTGGCTTGGCCCCCTAGTTCCAGTGAAGGGAACTCTTATGACGACATTTTGGACAATTTCATGCCCCCAACTTTGTGGGAGGAGTTTGGGGATGGCCCCTTCCTGTTCCAACATGACTGCACACCAGTGCACAAAGCAAGGTCCATAAAGACATGGAGGAGCCAGTTTGGGGTGGAGGAACTTGACTGTCCTGCACAGAGTCCTGACCTCAACCCCATAGAACACCTTTGGGATGAATTAGAGCGGAGACTGCGAGCCAGGCCTCCTCCCCCGACATCAGTGCCTGACCTGACAAATGTGCTTCTGGAAGAATGGTCCAACCTTCCCATAGACACCCTCCTAAACCTTGTGGACGGCCTTCCCAGAAGAGTTGAAGCTGTTATAGCTGCAAAGGGCGGGGCCAACTCAATATTGAACCCTATAGACTAAGACTGGGGGGCCATTAAAGGTCATGTGCGTGGAAAGGGCGGGGCCAACTCAATATTGAACCCTATGGACTAAGACTGGGGGGCAATAAAGGTCATCTGTGTGGAAAGGGTGGGGCCAACTCAATATTGAACCCTACAGACTAAGACTGGGGGGGCCATTAAAGGTCATGTGCATGGAAAGGGCGGGGCCAACTCAATATTGAACCATATGGACTAAGGTCACTGGGGGGCCAATAAAGGTCATCTGTGTGGAAAGGGCGGGGCCAACTCAATATTGAACCCTATGGACTAAGACTGGGGGGCCATTACAGGTCATGTGCGTGGAAAGGGCGGGGCCAACTCAATATTGAACCATATGGACTAAGACTGGGGGGCCATTAAAGGTCATGTGTGTGGAAAGGCCGGCGACCAATACTTGGGGCAATATGGTGTATAAATAGTGATGAGCCCCACTGCCCGGGGTTGGGTTCCAGCAGGGTCTGGTGAACTTCAAAGAACCCGAACCCCATTGAAATCAGTGGGAGAAGAATTTGTCAAAATTCTTATCAGAATCTTGCAGCCCTCTAAAAATAAGAGGCTCCTGAAATACTTTGCATCCCCAGGTGAATGAGTGAGTAAGGGTGAATGATAGTGAATGAGTAAGGGGTACATAGTGAATGAGTAAGGGGTACATAGTGAATGAGTAAGGGGTACATAGTCAATGAGTACGGGGTACATAATGAATTAGTAAGGGGTACATAGTCAATGAGTAAAGGGTTCATTGTGAATGAGTAATGGTGAGCCAGGCCTCCTCCCCCGACATCAGTGAATGACCTGACAAATGTGCTTCTGGAAGAATGGTCCAACCTTCCCATAGACACAGAGATACACAATCTTTGCATGGGATTGGGGATTGTCTCCTCACAAGCCACGCTTTTTCCAGTAGAGCGGGGAGGGGTAGCAGATTGGGGTTTTTTTTTTTTCTCCCATTCCCGTAATTTCCTGTCCTGGTGTCACAGGGAGAGGACATGAGGCCAAATCTCCCCAGTGGGGTCACCAATTGCAATACAAACCCGACATAAGTCCTAACCTTTCCTCTGCTGTAATCAAAAAGAAAGATATAAATAGTTTTGGCTGGAAAGGTGGAGTTGCGGGTGAATAACTTCTCCTCGGAGTTGTGTGATTTCGCTCTGATCAGTTTTCTGGTGTCGCAGCTGACAGATCCGCAGATCAGATCCTCCTCAGATGTGTCTCTCTTGTTGGTCAGAGTGTCATAAAAATAGTGACTGAGAAAATGTTGTTTACGTATCATTTGTAATCCGGCCACATATGAAAACTCTGAAAGGGTCTAAGTTGTTTTACAAGACGCTGTAAGTGTGTACATAGAAGTTTATGTGACTCCTAAAGCTGTCACATTCCCCTCTGCCCTCTCCCTGCGGATGTAATCTATCTGCCTTCCACTATTAGCAGGATTAACCCCCCATACGCCAGCGCCGACCCGGGGCACAGCTGCTGTCCTGCGCTCACAGTGGGCGCCCTTATACCCCCAGATGATGGGATATCACCCAGTCCAGAGAACAGGACACGTGGTTTGTTTGGGTTTTTTTTTGGTTTTTTTTTTACTTTTTTAATATTATTATTATTATTTAGTTTTTATTGTTTCTGTCTAATGGGTTGATTTTTATCATTTCGTATTTTACATTTCTATAAATATATTTTTAGATGCAAATAAAAAAAAATTTAGATACAAATAAAAAAAAAAAAATTATTATTTACTTTTTATTGTTTCTGTCTAATGGGTTGATTTGTATCATTTCGTATTTTACATTTCTATCAATATATTTTTAGATACGAATACAAAGGCTGTCAATGAAAAATGCTTTCAGAAACCGAAGTGTTAATAGTTTATTTTTATCAATTAAGAAAATGGAAAGTCAATTATCAGAAGAAAAATCCAAATCCATCAATATTTGGGGTGACCGCCCTTTGCCTTCTTCTAGGTCAGGGGTGTTCAAACTTAGGCCCTCCAGCTGTGCTACAAGTACTACAAGTCCCATCATGCCTCTGCCTCTGGGTGTCTTCTCTGTGGATGTCAGAGTCTTCAAGGCCTCATGGGAATTGCAGTTCCTCAACACCTGGAGGGCCATAGTTTGGACACCCCTGATTTAAGGCCTCGTGGGACTTGCAGTTCCTCAACAACCGGAGGGCCATAGTTTGGACACCCCTGATCTAAGGCCTCGTGGGACTTGCAGTTCCTTAACAACCGGAGGGCCATAGTTTGGACACCCCTGATCTAAGGCCTCGTGGGACTTGCAGTTCCTCAACAACCGGAGGGCCATAGTTTGGACACCCCTGATTTAAGGCCTCGTGGGACTTGCAGTTCCTCAACAACCAGAGGGCCATAGTTTGGACACCCCTGATCTAAGGCCTCGTGGGACTTGCAGTTCCTCAACACCTGGTGGGCTATAGTTTGGACACCCCTGATCTAAGGCCTCGTGGGACTTGCAGTTCCTCAACACCTGGAGGGCCATAGTTTGGACACCCCCTGATCTAAGGCCTCATGGGACTTGCAGTTCTTCAACACCTGGAGGGCCATAGTTTGGACAACCCTGATCTAAGGCCTCGTGGGACTTGCAGTTCCTCAACACCTGGAGAGCCAGTTTGAACACCCCTGATCTAAGGCCTCGTGGGACTTGCAGTTCCTCAACACCTGGAGGGCCATAGTTTGGACACCCCTGATCTAAGGCCTCGTGGGATTTGCAGTTCCTCAACACCTGGAGGGCAGTAGTTTGGACACCCCTGATCTAAGGCCTCGTGGTACTTGCAGTTCCTCAACACCCGGAGGGCCATAGTTTGGACACCCCTGATCTAAGGCCCCCTCGTGGGACTTGCAGTTCCTCAACACCCGGAGGGCCGGTTTGGACACCCCTGATCTAAGGCCTCGTGGGACTTGCAGTTCCTCAACACCCCGGAGGGCCAGTTTGGACACCCCTGATCTAAGGCCTCGTGGGACTTGCAGTTCCTCAACACACAGAGGGCCATAGTTTGGACACCCCTGATCTAAGGCCTCGTGGGACTTGCAGTTCCTCAACACCTG
Source organism: Staurois parvus (assembly GCA_951230385.1). Classification (NCBI taxonomy): domain Eukaryota; kingdom Metazoa; phylum Chordata; class Amphibia; order Anura; family Ranidae; genus Staurois; species Staurois parvus. Next base: position 364,492 of record CATNWA010006758.1, on the reverse strand, counting down.
GATGGCCAGTTTGGACACCCCTGATCTAAGGCCTCATGGGACTTGCAGTTCCTCAACACACGGAGGGCCATAGATTGGACACCCCTGATCTAAGGCCTCGTGGGACTTGCAGTTCCTCAACACCTGGAGGGCCATAGTTTGGACACCCCTGATCTAAGGCCTCGTGGGACTTGCAGTTCCTCAACAACCGAAGGGCCATAGTTTGCACACCCCTGATCTAAGGCCTCATGGGACTTGCAGTTCCTCAACACCCGGAGGGCCATAGTTTGGACACCCCTGATCTAAGGCCTCGTGGGACTTGCAGTTCCTCAACACCTGGAGGGCCATAGTTTGGACACCCCTGATCTAAGGCCTCGTGGGACTTGCAGTTCCTCAACACCTGGAGGGCCATAGTTTGGACACCCCTGATCTAAGGCCTCGTGGGACTTGCAGTTCCTCAACAACCGGAGGGCCATAGTTTGGACACCCCTGATCTAAGGCCCCTCGTGGGACTTGCAGTTCCTCAACACCTGGTGGGCTATAGTTTGGACACCCCTGATCTAAGGCCTCATGGGACTTGCAGTTCCTCAACACCTGGAGGGCCATAGTTTGGACACCCCTGATCTAAGGCCTCGTGGGACTTGCAGTTCTTCAACACCTGGAGGGCCATAGTTTGGACAACCCTGATCTAAGGCCTCGTGGGACTTGCAGTTCCTCAACACCTGGAGAGCCAGTTTGAACACCCCTGATCTAAGGCCTCGTGGGACTTGCAGTTCCTCAACACCTGGAGGGCCATAGTTTGGACACCCCTGATCTAAGGCCTCGTGGGATTTGCAGTTCCTCAACACCTGGAGGGCAGTAGTTTGGACACCCCTGATCTAAGGCCTCGTGGGACTTGCAGTTCCTCAACACCCGGAGGGCCATAGTTTGGACACCCCTGATCTAAGGCCTCGTGGGACTTGCAGTTCCTCAACACCCGGAGGGCCAGTTTGGACACCCCTGATCTAAGGCCTCGTGGGACTTGCAGTTCCTCAACACCCGGAGGGCCAGTTTGGACACCCCTGATCTAAGGCCTCGTGGGACTTGCAGTTCCTCAACACACAGAGGGCCATAGTTTGGACACCCCTGATCTAAGGCCTCGTGGGACTTGCAGTTCCTCAACACCTGGAGGGCCATAGTTTGGACACCCCTGATCTAAGGCCTCGTGGGACTTGCAGTTCCTCAACACCTGGAGGGCCAGTTTGGACACCCCTGATCTAAGGCCTCGTGGGACTTGCAGTTCCTCAACACACGGAGGGCCATAGTTTGGACACCCCTGATCTAAGGCCTCGTGGGACTTGCAGTTCCTCAACACCTGGAGGGCCATAGTTTGGACACCCCCTGATCTAAGGCCTCGTGGGACTTGCAGTTCCTCAACAACCGAAGGGCCATAGTTTGTACACCCCTGATCTAAGGCCTCATGGGACTTGCAGTTCCTCAACACCCGGAGGGCCATAGTTTGGACACCCCTGATCTAAGGCCTCGTAGGACTTGCAGTTCCTCAACACCTGGAGGGCCATAGTTTGGACACTCCTGATCTAAGGCCTCGTGGGACTTGCAGTTCCTCAACACCCGGAGGGCCATAGTTTGGACAACTCTGATCTAAGGCCTCGTGGGACTTGCAGTTCCTCAACACCCGGTGGGCCATAGTTTGGACAACCCTGATCTAAGGCCTCGTGGGACTTGCAGTTCCTCAACTCCTGGACGGCCATTGTTTGGACACCCCTGATCTAAGGCCTCGTGGGACTTGCAGTTCCTCAACACCTGGAGGGCCATAGTTTGGACACCCCTGATCTAAGGCCTCGTGGGACTTGCAGTTCCTCAACACCTGGAGGGCCATAGTTTGGACACCCCTGATCTAAGGCCTCGTGGGACTTGCAGTTCCTCAACAACCGGAGGGCCATAGTTTGGACACCCCTGATCTAAGGCCTCGTGGGACTTGCAGTTCCTCAACAACCGGAGGGCCATAGTTTGGACACCCCTGATCTAAGGCCTCGTGGGACTTGCAGTTCCTCAACACCCGGAGGGCCATAGTTTGGACACCCCTGATCTAAGGCCTCGTGGGACTTGCAGTTCCTCAACACCCGGAGGGCCATAGTTTGGATACTCCTCATCTAAGGCCTCGTGGGACTTGCAGTTCCTCAACAACCGGAGGGCCATAGTTTGGACAACTCTGATCTAAGGCCTCGTGGGACTTGCAGTTCCTCAACACCCGGTGGGCCATAGTTTGGACAACCCTGATCTAAGGCCTCGTGGGACTTGCAGTTCCTCAACTCCTGGACGGCCATTGTTTGGACACCCCTGATTTAAGGTCTCGTGGGACTTGCCGTTCCTCAACACCTGGAGGGCCATAGTTTGGACAACCCTGATCTATGGCCTCGTGGGACTTGCAGTTCCTCAAACACCTGGAGGGCCATAGTTTGGACAACCCTGATCTAAGGCCTCGTGGGACTTGCCGTTCCTCAACACCTGGAGGGCCATTGTTTGGACACCCCTGATCTAAGGCCTCGTGGGACTTGCAGTTCCTCAACACCTGGAGGGCCATAGTTTGGACACCCCTGAACTAAGGCCTCGTGGGACTTGCAGTTCCTCAACACCTGGAGGGCCATAGTTTGGACACCCCTGATCTAAGGCCTCGTGGGACTTGCAGTTCCTCAACACCTGAAAGGCCATAGTTTGGACACCCCTGATCTAAGGCCTCGTGGGACTTGCAGTTCCTCAACACCTGGGGGGCCAGTTTGGACACCCCTGATCTAAGGCCTCGTGGGACTTGCAGTTCCCTCAACAACCGGAGAGCCATAGTTTGGACACCCCTGATCTAAGGCCTCGTGGGACTTGCAGTTCCTCAACACCCGGAGGGCCATAGTTTGGACACCCCTGATCTAAGGCCTCGTGGGACTTGCAGTTCCTCAACAACCGGAGGGCCATTGTTTGGACACCCGTGATCTAAGGCCTCGTGGGACTTGCAGTTCCTCAACAACCGGAGGGCCATAGTTTGGACACCTCTGATCTAAGACCTCGTGGGACTTGCAGTTCCTCAACAACCGGAGGGCCATAGTTTGGACACCCCCTGATCTAAGGCCTCGTGGGACTTGCAGTTCCTCAACACCTGGAGGGCCGTAGATTGGTCACCTCTGATCTAAGGCCTCGTGGGACCTGCAGTTCCTCAACAACCGGAGGGCCATAGTTTGGACACCCCTGATCTAAGGCCTCCTGGGACTTGCAGTTCCTCAACAACCGGAGGGCCATAGTTTGGACACCCCTGATCTAAAGCCTCGTGGGACTTGCAGTTCCTCAACACCCGGAGGGCCATAGTTTGGACACCCCTGATCTAAGGCCTCGTGGGACTTGTAGTTCCTCAACACCTAGAGGGCCAATTTGGACACCCCTGATCTAAAGCCTTGTGGGACTTGCAGTTCCTCAACACCTGGAGGGCCATAGTTTGGACACCTCTGATCTAAGGCCTTTTTGGACTTACAGTTCCTCAACACGTTTTGACTAATCAGTCCAAAGCACCTCCTGCCATTTTCTGCACCCCAGTTCTCATGTTTTCCTGCATAGTTGAGTTGCTTAGCCTTGTTTCCATGTCGGAGGTTTGACTTTTTGGCTGCAATGCTTTCAAGAAGACCTTTTCTGGCCAGACCTCTCTGGAAAGTAGATGGGTGTACCCGCGTCCCACTGGTTTCCACCATTTCTGTGCTGATGGCACTGCTGGACATTTTTTGATGTCGAAGGGAAGTAAGCATGATGTGTCTTTCATCTGCTGCATTACGTTTCCTTGGCTGACCACTGCGTCTATGTTCCTCAACAATACCTGATCACTTTTTCTATGTTCCTCAACAATACCTGACCACTGCGTCTATGTTCCTCAACATTACCTGACCACTGCGTCTATGTTCCTCAACATTACCTGATCACTGCGTCTATGTTCCTCAACGATACCTGACCACTGCGTCTATGTTCCTCAACGATACCTGACCACTGCATCTATGTTCCTCAACGATACCTGACCACTGCGTCTATGTTCCTCAACGATACCTGATCACTGCGCCTATGTTCCTCAACGATACCAGACCACTGCGCCTATGTTCCTCAACGATACCTGATCACTGCGTCTATGTTCCTCAACGATACCTGACCACTGCGTCTATGTTCCTCAACGATACCTGACCACTGCGTCTATGTTCCTCAACGATACCTGACCACTGCGTCTATGTTCCTCAACGATACCTGACCACTGCGTCTGTGTTCCTCAACATTACCTGATCACTGCTTCTATGTTCCTCAACAATACCTGACCACTGCCTCTATGTTCCTCAACAATACCTGACCACTGCGTCTATGTTCCTCAACAATACCTGACCACTGCGTCTATGTTCCTCAACAATACCTGACCACTGCGTCTATGTTCCTCAACAATACCTGACCACTGCGTCTACAATCCACAGCGTTGCCCATTTCTTTGTGCTTTTTCAAAAGAGCTTGTTGAATTGAATTGATGCTGGTTTGAAGTCAAAGGGTAGACACACCAAATATTTAGATTTTTCTTCTGTTTGCTCTCTTTTTGAAATCATTCATACTTTACAGCATTTCTTCACACCTGCCTATAAACTTTTGCACAGTACTGTGTGTGTGTATACACTTTGTGGGAAGAGTTTGGGGATGGCCCCTTCCTGTTCCAGGTTGCCTCCTTTCTGATGCTTTGCCTGAAGTCTGGAACCCATGGACATGACCAAAGACTGGGTTTCCTCCTTTCTGATGCTTTGCCTGAAGTCTGGAACCCATGGACGTGACCAAAGACTGGGTTTCCTCCTCCGTGATGCTTTGCCTGAAGTCTGGAACCCATGGACATGACCAAAGACTGGGTTTCCTCCTTTCTGATGCTTTGCCAGGCTCTAACTGCAGCTGTCTTCAGTTGTTCTTTGTTTGTGGGTCTTTCTGCCTTTATTTTTTGCTTCAACAAGTGAAATGCATGTTCAATTGGGTTGAGATCAGGTGATTGACTCGGCCATTGCAGAATATTCCACTTCTGTTCCTTCACAAGCTCCTGGGTTGCTCTTGCAGTGTGTTTTGGATCACTGTCCATCTGAACTGTGAAGCGCCGTCCAATCACCTTTGCTGCATTTGGCTGAATCTGGGTGGACAGTATATCTGTAAACACAGCAGAATTCATCCGGCTGCTTCTGTCTTCTGTCACATCATCAATAACCACCAATGACCCAGTGCCACTGGAAGCCATGCATGCCCATGCCACTGCCTCCGCCCATGCCATCACACTGCCTCCGCCCATGCCATCACCCTGCCTCCACCCATGCCATCACACTGCCTCCGCCCATGCCATCACACTGCCTCCACCCATGCCATCACCCTGCCTCCACCCTGCCATCACACTGCCTCCGCCCATGCCATCACACTGCCTCCGCCCATGCCCATGCCATCACCCTGCCTCCACCCATGCCATCACACTGCCGCCGCCCATCATCACCCTGCCTCCACCCATGCATCACACTGCCTCCGCCCATGCCATCACCCTGCCTCACCCATGCCATCACACTGCCTCCGCCCATGCCATCACACTGCCTCCACCCATGCCATCACCCTGCCTCCACCCATGCCATCACACTGCCTCCGCCCATGCCATCACACTGCCTCCGCCCATCCATCACACTGCCATCACCCTGCCTCATCACACTGCCTCCGCCCATGCCATCACCCTGCCTCCACCCATGCCATCACACTGCCTCCGCCCATGCCATCACCCTGCCTCCACCCATGCCATCACACTGCCTCCGCCCATGCCATCACACTGCCTCCACCCATGCCATCACCTGCCTCCACCCATGCCATCACACTGCCTCCGCCCATGCCATCACACTGCCTCCACCCATGCCATCACACTGCCTCCGCCATGTTTTACAGATGACGTTGTGTGCTTTGGATCATGAGCCGTTCCAAGCCTTCTCCACACATTTTTCTTCCCATCATTCTGGTACAGATTCACTTTAGTTTCATGCGTCCAAAGAATGCTTTTCCAGAACTGGTCTGGATTTTTTAAATGTTTTTTTTGGCAAAGTCTATTCTGGCTTTTCTATTCTTCAGACTTATGAATGGTTTGCACCTTGTGGTGAACCCTCTGTATTTGCACCTTGTGGTGAACCCTCTGTATTTGCACCTTGTGGTGAACCCTCTGTATTTGCACCTTGTGGTGAACCCTCTGTATTTGCACCTTGTGGAGATCCCTCTGTATTTGCACCTTGTGGTGATCCCTCTGTATTTACACCTTGTGGTGATCCCTCTGTATTTGCACCTTGTGGTGATCCCTCTGTATTTGCACCTTGTGGTGATCCCTCTGTATTTGCACCTTGTGGTGAACCCTCTGTATTTGCACCTTGTGGATCCCTCTGTATTTGCACCTTGTGGTGATCCCTCTGTATTTACACCTTGTGGTGATCCCTCTGTATTTGCACCTTGTGGTGATCCCTCTGTATTTGCACCTTGTGGTGATCCCTCTGTATTTGCACCTTGTGGTGAACCCTCTGTATTTGCACCTTGTGGTGAACCCTCTGTATTTGCACCTTGTGGAGATCCCTCTGTATTTGCACCTTGTGGTGATCCCTCTGTATTTACACCTTGTGGTGATCCCTCTGTATTTGCACCTTGTGGTGAATCCTCTGTATTTGCACCTTGTGGTGAACCCTCTGTATTTACACCTTGTGGTGATCCCTCTGTATTTGCACCTTGTGGTGATCCCTCTGTATTTTGCACCTTGTGGTGAACCCTCTGTATTTACACCTTGTGGTGATCCCTCTGTATTTGCACCTTGTGGTGAACCCTCTGTATTTGCTCTCGTGAAGTCTCCTCTTGATTGTAGACTGATAATGATACGCCCACCTCCTGGAGAGTGTCCTTCACTTGTCTGGATGTTGGGAATGGGTTTTTTCTTTACCATAGAGAGGATCCTGCGATCATCCACCACTGTTGTCTTCCGTGGACCTCCATGCCTTTTTTATGTTTCTGAGCTCACCAGTGCGTTCTTTCCTCAGAATGGACCAAACGGTTGATTTGGCCTCCTAATGTTGCTGCGATCTCTCTGATGGATTTGTTTAATTTTTGAAGCCTTGCCTATTTCACTTGCATTGGCAGCTCCTTTGAACACATGATGGGGGTTCACAGCAATAGATTCCAAATGCAAATCTCGCACTTAGAATCAACTCCAGAACTTCTACCTGATTAATTGATGAAGAAATAACGGAGTAGCCCACACCTGGCCATGAAACAGCTTTTGATTCAATTGTCCAATTACTTTTGGTCCCTTGAAAAAGGGGGGATGGCTACTCTTAAGAGCTGTAATTCCTAAACCCTTCCTCCAGTTTGGATGTACATACCCTCAAATTACACCTGAGAGTGCGCACTGTCCGCCCAGATCCATTATAGAACTAGAGCTGGAAGATGTTTTGGTAAATACCTGAAAAATCCAAAAATGTGCCGGAGTCCAAATATATATGGACCTAGCTGTATATATACTGTACACTGTAAGGCCATAAGCTGGATGTGGATTATAACCCATTTAATAATGATACAATACAAGCATTCCAGTGATTGGCACAGTGACAGGACACAAGGGGCCGCCCTGGGACTTTACACCTCGCTACTCCATGGAAAACGCTTTGTTTACATCGGAGACAATAATAAAACAGTTCCAGGTGTCTGTCTGTGCTAATCCATAGGGATCATCGGCTGATCCGCAGGAGGCCAAGCAAACCTTACTGGGATCAAATCCTGAACAAATGTATTCATTTCATCAGACCTGCTCAGTGATCTCTGTACAGCGCTGCGGTATATGTCAGAGCTATATACATGTATAATAATAATAGTGTGTGACTGTGGGGACATTAGAGTGTAAGCTCCTCTGGTACAGAGACTGATGTGACTGCGGGGGAGGGGACATTAGAGTGTAAGCTCCTCTGGATGGGACTACAGAGACTGATGACATGACTGTGGGGGAGGGGACATTAGAGTGTAAGCTCCTCTGGTACAGAGACTGATGGGACTGTGGGGGGGAGGGGACATTAGAGTGTAAGCTCCTCTGGTACAGAGACTGATGGGACTGGGGGGGAGGGGACATTAGAGTGTAAGCTCCTCTGGCACAGAGACTGACGTGACTGTGGGGGAGGGGACATTAGAGTGTAAGCTCCTCTGGTACAGAGACTGATGTGACTGCGGGGGAGGGGACATTAGAGTGTAAGCTCCTCTGGTACAGAGACTGATGTGACTGCGGGGGAGGGGACATTAGAGTGTCAGCTCCTCTGGGGGACGTACAGAGAGACTGATGTGACTGCGGGGGAGGGGACATTAGAGTGTCAGCTCCTCTGACACAGAGACTGAAGTGACTGCGGGGGAGGGAACATTAGAGTGTGAGCTCCTCTGGCACAGAGACTGATGTGACTGGGGGGAGGGGACACTAGAGTGTCAGCTCCTCTGGTACAGAGACTGGTGTGACAGGGGGGAGACTGAGTGGGACTGTGGGGGGACTGTGGGGAGGGGACATTAGAGTGTCAGCTCCTCTGGTACAGAGACTGATGGGACTGGCTCAGTGTTCTCTATACAGCGCTGCGGTATATGTCAGAGCTATATAAATGTATATTAATAATAGTGTGTGTGTGGGGGAGGGGGCATTAGAGTGTAAGCTCCTCTGGTACAGAGAACAGGGGCGGACTGACAACTCATGGGGCCCCTTTGTCCTCGCCAACACCCGCAAAAGCTAATAAAGGTATCAGGGGCATCTCATGGGACCTCCTACTGACCACAGGCCCTCGGGCAAAGCCCGAGTGCTCAAATGGTCAGTCCGCCCCTGACAGAGACTGATGTGCCTGTGGGGGGGACATTAGAGTGTAAGCTCCTCTGGTACAGAGACTGATGTGACTGTGGGGGAGGGGGGGACATTAGAGTGTAAGCTCCTCTGGTACAGAGACTGATGTGACTGCGGGGGGGAGGGGACATTAGAGTGTAAGCTCCTCTGGTACAGAGACTGATGTGACTGCGGGGGGAGGGGACATTAGAGTGTAAGTTCCTCTGGTGCAGGGACTGATGTGACTGTGGGGGAGGGGACATTAGAGTGTAAGCTCCTCTGGTACAGAGACTGATGTGGGGGACTGTGGGGAGAGGGACATTAGAGTGAGTGTAAGCTCCTCTGGTGCAGAGACTGATGTGACTGTGGGGGAGGGGACATTAGAGTGTAAGCTCCTCTGGTACAGAGACTGATGTGACTGGCTCGGTGTTCTCTGTACAGCACTGCGGTATATGTCAGCACTATAACAATGAATAACATATTGTATGACCCCACCGTTGGTCTCTGGTGTCACCTGTCCCTGGGTCATGGAACGACGTAGCGGCATGTACACAGGGACACTCCGGTGAGGATTGTTTTTATGGTAATAAAGGTTTTATTCTCTTTGCCCTCTAGACTCAAACAATGTCTGTTTACCCTGACAGCACATGACGGGTCTGTCTGGGATCCCCCCCCCCCCCCCCCCAGTGTTATCACCACCTGCGCCGTCTCTGTTATCCCTGCCTGCTTCTAGAATACACAAATCTATTACAATCTTCTCCGGATTTCTTCATCTCTTCACTGATCCCTGGCAGTGCCGATAGAAGACCTAAAGTATTACTCTCTACTTTTGAGCTGGGCAGGATTCGAACCCTCGTCAGATTTGTAGTGCAGTCTGTGTCCCCACGGGGGAGATTTCCCTTCATTTCCTGCCTTGGTGATCGCTCACCAGTTGTGTGTTGAAGACATGATTGTTTTTCATAGGCCCCCCGCTGTGGTCCTATCTAGCAGCTGCCATACTATCTCTACAAGTCCCCTAATGCTGCATAGTGGTGGGACATGCAATACTGAAGCCTGTAGGTCAGCCCACCTTTAAGGTGGTTATTAGGGAAAAGCAGGGCTTTTTATAAGAGAATAGGTGCAGGAACGACCTACCTTTTGTTTCCACCCACCTACAAGCACCATCCCTTGTCTCCACCCCCCCCCTACCCACCTACAAGCACCAACCGTTGTCTCCACCCCCCTACCCACCTACAAGCACCATCCCTTGGCTCCACCCCCCTACCCATCTACAAGCACCATCCCTTGGTTCCTCCCCCTACCCACCTCTGAGCACCATCCCTTGTCTCCATCCCCCCTACCCACCTGCAAGCACCATCCCTTGGTTCCACCCCCTACCCACCTCTGAGCGCCATCCCTTGTCTCCACCCCCCTACCCACCTGCAAGCACCATCCCTTGGTTCCACCCCCTACCCACCTCTGAGCACCATCCCTTGTCTCCACCCCCCCCACCCACCTACAAGCACCATCCCTTGGTTCCTCCCCCTACCCACCTCTGAGCACCATCCCTTGTCTCCATCCCCCCTACCCACCTGCAAGCACCATCCCTTGGTTCCACCCCCTACCCACCTCTGAGCGCCATCCCTTGTCTCCACCCCCCTACCCACCTGCAAGCACCATCCCTTGGTTCCACCCCCTACCCACCTCTGAGCACCATCCCTTGTCTCCACCCCCCCCACCCACCTACAAGCACCATCCCTTGGTTCCACCCTCTACCCACCTCTGAGCACCATCCCTTGTCTCCACCTGCTACCCACCTACAAGCACCATCCCTTGGTTCTACCCCCTACCCACCTCTGAACACCAGCCCTTGTCTCCACCCCCCCCCCCCACCCACCTACAAGCACCATCCCTTGGTTCCACCCTCTACCCACCTCTGAGCACCATCCCTTGTCTCCACCCCCCCTACCCACCTACAAGCGCCATCCCTTGGTTCCACCCCCTACCCACCTCTGAGCACCATCCCTTGTCTCCACCCCCCCTACCCACCTACAAGCACCATCCCTTGGTTCCGCCCCCTACCCACCTCTGAGCACCATCCCTTGTCTCCACCCCCCTACCCACCTACAAGCACCATCCATTGGTTCCACCCTCTACCCACCTCTGAGCACCATCCCTTGTCTCCACCCCCCCCCACCCACCTACAAGCACCATCACTTGGTTCCACCCCCTACCCACCTCTGAGCACCATCCCTTGTCTCCACCCCCTACTCACCTCCGAGCACCGTCCCTTGGTTCCACCCCCTACCCACCTCTGAGCACCATCCCTTGTCTCCACCCCCCCACCCACTTAAAAAACACCATCCCTTGGTTCCACCCTCGACCCACCTCTGAGCGTCCTCCCTTGCCTCCAGCCCCCCTACCCACCTACAAGCACCATCCCTTGGTTCCACCCTCTACCCACCTCTAGCGCCATCCCTTGCCTCCACCCCCCCTACCCACCTACAAGCACCATCCCTTGGTTCCACCCCCTACCCACCTTTGAGCACCATCTCTTGTCTCCACCCACCTACCCACCTCCCAGTCCCAACCCCTTTTAGAGAATACAGAACCAAGTATAATTTTGTAGGTAATGTATTAATGATAAGAAGAAAAGCAGTAAAATACAGTAGATCCCCTGCAGCCAGCAACAATTGATCCCCCACACCAGTGGTCTCCAAACTGCAGCCTTGGGGCTGGATGTGGCCCCTTGCATGCCTTTATCTGGCCCTTGGGCACTATTCCATCATCTGACACTAATGATGGAGCTCCTTTCCCTCTACTGAACCATCAGTGGGGTACTATTCTTCTCATTGATATGGGGAACTATTCCTCTCCTTAAAGCCAATGACGGGGCACTGATGCTGGGGCATTTTATACTCCGGCTGAGCACAGTCCGGCCCCCATAAAGCCTGGAGGACATTAAACTGGCCCTTTGCTTAGAACGTTTGGAGACCCCTGCCCCACACAATAGACCCCCCCAGCAACAATGGACCCCCCCACAACAAAATACCACCCAAGTAATTATAGACTCTCCAGCAGCCACAACAGATCTCCCATCAGCTGGCATAAATAGACCCCCCAGCGGCCAGGAAAAATAGACTCCTCCCTCAACAGGAGATCCCTCCCAACAACAACTACCCCCCCCCCCCAGCAGCAACATAGGACCTCCCTAGCAACAATAGACCCCCATGCAAAAATAAATTCCCAACAGTGACGATAGATCCCCCAGCAGCCAGCATCAATAGATCCTCCAGCACACCCCAGCACCTCTTACCATTACATACATTCAGTGCTGGAGGTGTCCCCGAAAAAAAGCCCTGGGGATAAGTAAAGCGATATTCAGAGATATTGATTTCACTGTAAATTTACCAATTCCTTTAAATTGGAGTCTCCTAATTTAGTTCATTCTTTTAGCTTTCCTTTTAGTTTTACATTTTTTTATAGTATATGTGTTTTTTTTTGTTTTTTAGATTATTTTATTTAATTTTTCATTTACAATTTATTACTTTGTATTTAATTGTATTGCTATTTTGTTTCCTTTTTCTTTTTGGATTTGATTGTTATTTTTCTGCCGTCACTTTAAAGTTTTTCATTATTTTTTCCATGGTTATTCCTGCAAAAAACATTAAGAACAATCTGAAATTTCCTAACACCCCCCCCCCCCCCACCCCCCATCAGCCATTCAAAGTCCCTTGCACCATTAGAGACCACACACACGAAAAAAAATTTCATATTCCTTTTTTTCATCTTTCTTATTGAATTTTTTTATCCAAATTTGGGGGGGGGGGGGGGGTGGGTACCAGAACCCTTGAATTGGTAGTTTACCTTTTGCAAAAAAAAAAAGTAAACGCAGAAACATAATCAATGTTCATTGACTAATATCTACCATGGAAGCCTGTGATCAGTGTGTTGGGGGTTTCCCAAGTCTGAATGGGGTTCGGGGCAGGGGCGGACTGACCATTTGGAAACTCAGGCACTGCCTGAGGGCCCGGGGTCAATGGGGGGCCCCATGAGATGCCCCTGGTACCTTTTTCATAGGCTTTTTTGAGTTTGGGCAAGGACACAGGGACCCCATGATCCCCTATTGCCCAGGGGCCCCATGAGTTGTCAGTCCACCCCTGGTTAGGGGCTTAGGCTGGAAGAGGCATGTGCATTGACTAATATCTACCATGGAAGCCTGCAGAGCATTTCACCTGTGATCAGTGTGTTGGGGGCTTCCCAGGTCTGAATGGGGTTATGGGCTTGGGCTGGAAGAGGCATGGCTGGACCACAAGGGGGTATCTGTGGTGGGATTGCCAGCAGGGTCCCTCTGCCTTGGTGCTAGATGGGATATTTATTTATTTCAGGTACTTATATAGCACCATCAATTTACACAGCACTTTACATATATATTGTACATTCACATCAGTCCCTAACCCTCAAGGGTGTACAATCTAAGGTCCCTAACCCTCAAGGGGTGTACAATCTAAGGTCCCTAACCCTCAAGGGGTGTACAATCCCCTAACCCTCAAGGGGTGTACAATCTAAGGTCCCTAACCCTCAAGGGGTACAATCTAAGGTCCCTAACCCTCAAGGGGCGTACAATCTAAGGTCCCTAACCCTCAAGGGGTATACAATCTAAGGTCCCTAACCCTCAAGGGGTGTACAATCTAAGGTCCCTAACCCTCAAGGGGTGTACAATCTAAGGTCCCTAAACCCCTCAAGGGGCGTACAACTTAAGGTCCCTAACCCTCAAGGGGCGTACAATCTAAGGTCCCTAATCTAAGGTCCCTAACTCACATTCATATATACAATTTGGACAGCATGTCTTTGGAGTATGGGAGGAAACTGGAGTACCCGGAGAAAACCCACGCAAGCACAGGGAGAACATGCAAACTCCATGCAGGAGGTGCCATGGTTGGGAATCGAACCCATGACCCATTTGCTGCAAGGCAGACGTGCTAACCACTAAGCCACTGTGCCGCCCCGTGGGAAGGGATGCCAGTGAATGGACACATGACCGTGCTGAACTCAAAGAATTACAACTTTCTGCCAGAAGAAGCAGGGGGGTACATATCGGTTTTGGGGGATTGTGTTTGCACTATGCTTCCTGTTACAACCTGGATATACATCTAACACCAAGACCTGGTCTTTAGTCATAGAGCAGCGTGGTGGTGAAGTGATTAGCACATCCACCTGGCAGCACTGGGGTTGTTGGTTCAAATCTCAACCATGGCACCACCTGCCTGGAGTTTGCATGTTCTCCCTATGCCTGCATGGGTTTTCTCCGGGTACTCCAGTTTCCTCCCACACTCCAAAGACATTCTGGTAGGTTATATTATATCCTTTGACCTTACTACCATCGAGGAAGTCTCCAAGATCCTCTCTGATGCCCGCCTCACCACTTGCCCCCCCGACCCTATCCCCTCACAACTCCTACGACTTCCCTCCCCCTCCATCCTACGCTCCCACATCTTCAATCTCTCCCTCTCCTCAGGCATTTTCCCCTCCCCTCTGAAACATGCACACATCACCCCCATACTTAAAAAGCCCTCCCTGGACCCCAATGACCCGAACAACCTCAGACCCATCTCCCTGCTGCCATTTACATCCAAACTCCTCGAGCGCCTCGTCTACACCCGCCTATGCTCTCACCTCAACGACAACAACCTCCTCGATCCCCTACAGTCCGGCTTCCGTCCCCTACACTCCACCGAAACTGCCTTACTCAAACTCTCCAACAACCAGCTAACCGCCAAAGCTAATGGCCACTATTCAGTGCTCCTACTCCTTGACCTCTCTGCGGCCTTCGACACAGTCCACCACCCCCTCCTCCTCAAAAAACTACACTCCCTTGGCCTCAGAGATTCTGCTCTCTCCTGGCTCTCATCCTACCTGTCACAACGCTCATCAGTGTTACCTATAATGCTACCACCTCCCCCTCACTCCCCCTCTCTGTTGGGGTCCCTCAAGGCTCCGTCCTCGGGCCCCTTCTCTTCTCCATCTACACCTCCTCCCTTGGCCAACTCATACACTCTCACGGCTTCAACTACCACCTCTATGCCGATGACACACAAATCTATCTCTCTACCCCCCACCTCACCCCCCCAATCTCCGCCCGAATCACAAACCTACTGAGCGACATATCAGACTGGATGTCACTCCACTTCCTTAAACTGAACCTCTCCAAAACCGAGCTCCTAGTCTTCTCCCCCAGCCTGGATACCACCCCCCATTGACTTCTCCATCACATCCAACAATGCCACTATCAGACCCGCCCCGCAGGCCAGAGTACTTGGTGTCATTCTGGACTCCAACCTATCCTTCCAGCCCCAAGTCCAATCTTTAACAAACTCGTGCCGCCTCCACCTCCGCAACATGCAGACTCCACCTCCACAACATGCAGACTCCGCCTCCACAACATGCAGACTCCACCTCGGCAACATCGCCAAAATCCGCACGTTCCTAACCCCAGAAACCACTAAACAGCTCATCCACTCCCTCATCATATCACGACTTGACTACTGCAACTCCCTCCTCACTGGCCTGCCTCGCCGCTGGCTATCCCCGCTTCAGTCCATCCTGAATACGGCTGCCAGACTCATTCACCTTTCCAACCGCTCCATCTCCTCCACCCCCTCTGCCAATCCCTCCACTGGCCTCCACTCAGTGTCCTCCACCCCCCTCTGCCAATCCCTCCACTGGCTTCCGATTGCCCAACGGATCAAATTCAAAATCCTAACACTGACGTACAAAGCCGTCCACCATACTGCCCCGAACTACATCACTGACCTAATATCCAAGTACCACCCAACACGCACACTCCGCTCCTCACAAGACCTCCTTCTCTCTAGTTCCCTGGTCTCCTCCTCCCATGCCCGCCTCCAGGACTTCTCCAGGGTGTCACCCATCCTCTGGAACTCCCTGCCCCAACCCATCAGATTATCACCTACTCTCCTCTCCTTTAGGCGCACCCTGAAAACCCATCTCTTCAGGGAAGCCTACCCCACCCCCTGCTAACTTGCTGACCTCCTCCACTCTTCCTACCACTCCATCCCCCACAGCTATCTCCTCCTTTACCACCATCCCCCCCTCCTAGATTGTAAGCTGGAAAGAGCAGGGCCCTCGATCCCCTCATGTTTTGCATTGTATTGGTATTGTTCTGTCACATGTTCTGTCCCCCTTTGTAATGTACAGCGCTGAGCCAACTATTGGCGCTTTATAAATACTGTATAATAATAATAATATATGGCTCCTGTCTATATTGTCCCTAGTATGTGTATGTATGAATGTGAGTTAGGGACCTTAGATTGTACTCCCCTTGAGGGTCGGGGACTCATGTGAATGTACAATATGTATGTAAATTGACGGCTTTATATAAATGCCCATAATAATGAATCATTTCACTAATGGTACCTTCTGATTCCATCCTGATTGACGCACTGCCTGTAATGACCAGGGCTTTTCTAGGGGGCGATATTGAGCCAATCCAACTGTCAGAGACACTATTCACAGCGCAGATTTCCAACACGCACGGCTAGAATGCCATCTTCTTTGTCTTTATTATTTAAAGGGAGTGCACAGTGCATTGTGATCTATATAATATATATATATCTACAGTTGTGCTCAGAACTTGGCACCTCCCTGGCAGAACCTGGATATGGTGGCATTGATGATGAAAATCTGACTGATGATGCCAAAAAACTGTCTTATGGAAGGACAGTGATGATAGGAAGCCATTTACTATCACATCGTGGCTCCTTTTTAAATCCTAATGATAACAGAAACTCCCCAAATGGCCCAGATCAGAAGTCTCCGCCCCCGGAATGATTGGCCTTGGTACAGACAGACAAGGGGACACACACTGGGTACAATGGCAATTAAAGGTTCATTTCCCACATCTATGGCTATTTAACTACTTCATGTCCAGACACTTTCCCCCCCTTCCAGTCCGGACACTTTCCCCCCCTTCCAGTCCGGACACTTTCACCCTCTTCCAGTCCAGACACTTTCCCCCCCTTCCAGTCCGGACACTTTCACCCCCTTCCAGTCCGGACATTTTCCCTCCCTTCCAGTCCGGACACTTTCATCCCCCCTTCCAGTCCGGACAATATCCCCCCCTCCAGTCCGGACACTTTCCCCCCTTCCAGTCCGGACACTTTCATCCCCCCTTCCAGTCCGGACAATATCCCCCCCTTCCAGTCCGGACACTTTCCCCCCCTTCCAGTCCGGACACTTTCCCCCCCTTCCAGTCCGGACACTTTCTCCCCTTCCAGTCCGGACACTTTCACCTCCTTCCAGTCCGGACACTTTCACCCCCTTCCAGTCCGGACACTTTCCCCCCCTTCCAGTCCGGACACTTTCCCCGTTCCAGTCCGGACACTTTCCCCCCTTCCAGTCCACACACTTTCCCCCCCTTCCAGTCCGGACACTTTCACCCCCTTCCAGTCCGGACACTTTCCCCCCTTCCAGTCCGGACACTTTCACCCCCTTCCTGTCCGGACACTTTCACCCCTTTCCAGTCCGGACACTTTCACCCCCTTCCAGTCCGGACACTTTCCCCCCCTTCCAGTCCGGACACTTTCCCCCCCTTCCAGTCCGGACACTTTCACTCCCTTCCAGTCCGGACACTTTCCCCCCCCTTCCAGTCTGGACACTTTCCCCCCTTCCTGTCCGGACACTTTCACCCCCTTCCAGTCCGGACACTTTCACCCCCTTCCACTCCGGACACTTTCCCCCCCTTCCAGTCCGGACACTTTCACCCCTTTCCAGTCCGGACACTTTCCCCCCCTTCCAGTCCGGACACTTTCCCCCCCTTCCAGTCCGGACACTTTCCCCCCTTCCAGTCCGGACACTTTCCCCCCCCTTCCAGTCTGGACACTTTCCCCCCCCCTTCCAGTCCGGACACTTTCCCCCCCTTCCAGTCCGGACACTTTCACCCCCTTCCCCCCCAGGCCAATTTTCAGCTTTCAGCGCTATCACACTTTGAATGACAATTGCGCGGTCATGCAACACTGTACCCATATGAATTTTTTAGCATTTTTTTGAGACAGATAAAATTTATTTTGGTGGTATTTATTCACCGCTGGGATTTTTATTTTTTTATTGCCATATAAATGAAAAAGTCCAAAAATTTGGAAAAAAAAGTGTTATAAAATTTGGCAAATAAATAATCTTTCTTCATAAACATTGGCCAAAATTTATTCCGTTATCTTTTTAGTAAAAAAAAAAAAAAAAATAACCCAAATTAGTTTATAACCAAAAATTATAATTTTTCTAAAAAAAATTTTTTTACATTTTTATTTACATTTTTTTATATTATTTTTTATGGTTTTTTTTTACATACTATCACCCTAGCAGTAGTATTACCATGGTGACACTGTACTACTTGTGGGGGGTGATGAAGTTTTTTTTTTACACTGATTGCTTTTACACCCATAAAGGCTGTAAAAGCAATAATTTCTCTTCTCTGGCTGCTTTCTTGCAGCCATTGAGAACTACTGTGAGAGCTGTGATTGGTCACAGCTTGTCACATGGTACAAGGCTGTTGTGAATAGCCCTGTACCATGTGACCTCTGTGATCATTCACAGATTTCACACGTAGTAAGCAGTGATGTCAGAAGTGGCCAATCAGTGATCACATGATTGGGACCTCGCAGAGAGGTCCCGTAGAGCTATTGGTGTTCCAGAGTGTCCGGAGGATCACGGTGCTGCGTACTCTCAGGGAGCGCGCACAAGCAGGGAGCGGGGAGGATGTTTCTAAACGGCCACCCACTCCTGCACTGCTCCTATCCGCCACTGCGTCACTTTAACTGACAATTGCGCGGTCATGCAACGCTGCACCCTAGTGAAATTTACGTCCTTTTTTTCCCACTCTTTCGGTGGTATTTGATCACTTGTGAGGTTTTTATTTTTTGTGCTATAAAAATAAAAGACCTACAATTTTGAAAAAAAAACAATATTTTGGACTTTTTGCTATTAAACATGTCCAGTAACAAAATGTAAAAATCTAAATTTGTCATAAATTTCGGGCAAAATGTATTCTGCTTCACTAAAAAAAATCTCCGTGTCTTCACTAAAAAAAATCCCAAAGCTTGTAAATTGGGGAATCGGTTAATCGGACATTATCTGGGATATCTGTAACTGTCCTGACATTTGGGGATATCTGTACCGTCCTGACATTTGGGGGATATCTGTACCGTCCTGACATTTGGGGGATATCTGTACCGTCCTGACATTTGGGGGATATCTGTACCGTCCTGACATTTGGGGGATATCTGTACCGTCCTGACATTTGGGGGATATCTGTACCGTCCTGACATTTGGGGGATATCTGTACCGTCCATGACATTTGGGGGATATCTGTACTGTCCTGACATTTGGGGGATATCTGTACCGTCCTGACATTTGGGGGATATCTGTACCTCCTGACATTTGGGGGATATCTGTACTGTTCTGACATTTGGGGGGGATATCTGTACCGTCCTGACATTTGGGGGTATCTGTACCCATGTCCTGACATTTGGGGGATATCTGTACCTGTCCTGACATTTGGGGGATATCTGTACTGTTCTCAAATTTGTATCTGTCCTGTTCCTGACATTTGGGGGGGATATCTGTACCATCCTGACATTTGGGGGGGGATATCTGTACTGTCCTGACATTTGGGGGATATCTGTACCGTCCTGACATTTGGGGGGATATCTGTACCGTCCTGACATTTGGGGGGATATCTGTACCGTCCTGACATTTGGGGGATATCTGTACTGTCCTGACATTTGGGGGATATCTGTACTCTCCTGACATTTGGGGGATATCTGTACCGTCCTGACATTTGGGGGATATCTGTCCTGTCCTGACATTTGGGGGATATCTGTCCTGTCCTGACATTTGGGTGGATATCTGTACTGTCCTGACATTTGGGGGATATCTTTACCGTCCTGACATTTGGGGGATATCTGTACCTGTTCTGACATTTGGGGGATATCTGTACCTGTCCTGACATTTGGGGGATATCTGTACTGTCCTGACATTTTGGGGGATATCTGTCCTGTCCTGACATTTGGGGGGATCTGTACCATTCCTGACATTTGGGGGTATATCTGTACTGTCCTGACATTTGGGGGATATCTGTACCGTCCTGACATTTGGGGGATATCTGTACCGTCCTGACATTTGGGGGATATCTGTACTGTCCTGACATTTGGGGGATATCTGTACTGTCCTGACATTTGGGGGATATCTGTACCGTCCTGACATTTGGGGGATATCTGTCCTGTCCTGACATTTGGGGGATATCTGTACTGTCCTGACATTTGGGGGATATCTGTCCTGTCCTGACATTTGGGGGATATCTGTACAGTCCTGACATTTGGGGGATATCTGTACCGTCCTGACATTTGGGGGATATCTGTACCGTCCTGACATTTGGGGGATATCTGTACCGTCCTGACATTTGGGGGATATCTGTACCATTCCTGACATTTGGGGGGGATATCTGTACTGTCCTGACATTTGGGGGATATCTGTACTGTCCTGACATTTGGGGGATATCTGTACCGTCCTGACATTTGGGGGATATCTGTACCTGTCCTGACATTTGGGGGATATCTGTCCTGTCCTGACATTTGGGGGATATCTGTACTGTTCTGACATTTGGGGGATATCTGTACTGTTCTGACATTTGGGGGATATCTGTCCAGTCCTGACATTTGGGGGATATCTGTACTGTCCTGACATTTGGGGGATATCTGTACTGTCCTGACATTTGGGGGATATCTGTACCGTCCTGACATTCTTGGACCTCAAGAAATTAGATTGGCCGTCAGTACTTGGGATTGATCAATATTCAGATATATACCATAGTTTGTGATCTCTATAACTTTCCTACAAATAAATAATACATCCTAATTTGGGTTATTTTCACCAAAGACATGTAGCAGAATACATCTCGGCCTAAATTTATGAAGAACAATTATTTATTTGCAAACTTTTATAACAGAAACAAAGAAAAACGTGTTTTTTTTTTCACCATAGTTTGTAGGCTCTAAAATTTTCACACAAACTAATTGATAAACACTTATTGGGATTTTTTTCTTTTTTTTACAAAAGACATTTAGCAGAATACATTTTTGTCTAAATTTACGAAGAAATTAGATTTTTTTAAAAAAATTTTTATTGGACATGTTTTATAGCAGAAAGTAAAAAATATTGGGGTTTTTTTTTTTTTCAACATTTTTGGTCTTTTTTCAATTTTATATAATAAAAAATAAAACAGCGGTGATTAAATACCTCCAAAAGAAAGCTCTAATTGTGTGAACAAAATGATAACATTTTTGTTTGGGTACAGTGTTGCATGACCGCGCAATTGTCATTCAAAGTGTGAGAGCGCTGAGACCTGAACGTTGGCCTGGACAGGAAGGGGGTGAAAGTGCCCGGGATGGAAGGGGTTAAATAAAAGATCATTTTTTTTTGGCATCTTCAGTCAGATTTTCAGTATCGATGCCAAAATATCATGATTTCTGCCAGGGGAGACGAAATGTGGAGCACGACTGTATTATATTTTTGCTTTGGGGTTTAATATCCCTTTAAGGCGTCCCTGCAACGCATCGTATCCACACAAAGAAAGACGCATCGCGTCACCACAACGCACAGCTGATACAACATAGGATAGAACAAGCAGCTTCCATCGAGGCCTTTCACAGGTAACGTTCTTCATCTCTTTTGGATGACATTGCTGAGCTGTTCTGATGTAATAATAAAAAAAAAATACAAAAACTTATTAATAAATATAAAAAAAAAAATCTATAAATAATATAAAATAAAAATGTTTTCTGTTTTGTATAATAGAATAAAATATGAAATATTACAGAATACACAGAGCAGATTTCCAGTTTTTTTTTTCTAATAATATTTCTTAAAAAGCAACAGAATTTAATGCTCCGCACAAAGATAAAAGAGGAATATAGGCCAAAAAACGTATCACGTGCGTCTGTATACAAAGTGCGCAGAGTAGATACAAAAGTTACAAATGAAAAATACACAGAAATATGACAAACAACGCGCAGCGAAAGATAAAAGGGCGACACGTACAGATCCCAGGAGGAGGGGACGGGCTCTGCAAATATTCTTAGCATAAAGATAAAAGGAAATATTATCCGTCGGACAAATTATTCCGCAGCGCCCAAATAGTAAGAAAAAAAAAAAAAGTTAAATACATTGAGGCAGTTTTGTGCATCCTGAACATTTCCAAATTAATTATAGCAATATAGTTACAGTGTAGCTTTATAGTTAGATTTTCATTTAGTTATATTGTAATAGTTATAGTTTATCTTTATAGTTCTCCTATAGTTATATTTATTTTTTTATAGTTATATTTTTTTATATATAATTTTTATATATAAGTTTATAATAATAATAATTTTTTTATTATTTTTATTTATTATTATTATAAAAAATATTATTTTTATTTATTTAAAAATAATTTATTAATTTATTTAAAAAATTTTTTTATTATATTTAATTTATTTTATAAATATATTATTTTATTTTATTATTAATTAAAATTTTTATATTATTATATTATTTATAATTAAATTTAAATTATAATTATTTTAATTTTATATAATATATTTAAAATATATTTATTATTATTAATATTTAATAAATTTTATTATAAATTTTTATATTAAAATTATAAATTTTATATTATTTATATTTAATTATATAAAAATAATAAAAAAATATTTTTTATTTTAATATTTTTTTATTATATTTAAAAATATAAAATAAAAAAAATTAAAATTATTTATTTTTTTATTTATTTATTTTAATTTTTTAATAATTAATTATTTTTATTTTTAAAATATTATTATAATTATTTTTTTTTATAATTAAATTTTAATTAAATATAAATAATAATAAATTATTTATTATATAATTTAAATTTATATTTTTATTTTTTATAATAAATTATTTTAAATTTTATTTTTAAATTAAATATAAAATTTAATTTTTAAAAATATTTTTAATTATTATTTTTTTTAATTAAAATTTTATTTATAAAAATTTTAATATAATATAATTATTAAAAAAAAAATATTTAATTTTTATAAAAAAATATTTTTATAAAAAAAAATTTTTAATATATTTTAATATTTTATATTTATATTTTTAAATAATTTTTTATTTTTTTAATTTTTTATATTAAAATAATTTATTTTTATAAAAAATTTTTAAAATTTTATTTTTAAAATATTAAAAAAATTAAATAAATTAATATTTTTAATATAAAATTATTAAAAAATTTTATTTATTTTTTTTAATTATATTTATTTTAAAAAAAAATTTTTTTTAATTTAAAAATATTATTTTATTTTAAAAAAATAAAATTATTATATTTTAATAAATATTTTATATTTATAAATTATTTTTATTTTAATTTATTTTTTTTTTTTTAATATTATATTTAATTTTTATTTATTAAAAAAATATAATTTTTTTTTTATAAATATTTTTAATAAATTTTTATTTTAATTTTTATTAATTTATTTTATATAAATTTTTATAAAAAATTAAAAATTTTTTTTAATTAAATTTAAAATTTTTATTATATTAAAAAAAAAAATTAAAAAATATTTTAAAAATATAATAAAAATTAATTATAATAATTTATATTTAATTTTATATTTTAAATTAAAATATAAAATTTTTAAAAAATAAAATATATTTATTATTATTATTTTATTTTTATATAATTTTTTTAAGTTTATTTATTTTAATTTAAATATTAAATTTTTTAATTTATTAATTAAATATTTTTTATTTATATTATTTTAAATTTTTTAATTATTTATATTTTTTATATTTAAAAAAAATAAATTTTTTTTTTTTTAAAATTTAATTTATTTTAAAATTTAAAATTTTTTTTAATTTATTTAATATAATTTTTTTATAGTTAATTTTTAAATAGTTATTTTTTTAAAATAAATTTTTTTTTTTTTTTTTTTTTTTTTTTTTATTTTTTTTAAATTAAAAATTTCAGTTTTTTTTTTTAAACTTTTTTAATTTTTTTTTTAAATTTTCGGTCCTTTTTTATTTTTAATTTAAATTTTTTTTATTTTTTTTTATATATTTTTTTTATTTTTTTTATTTTTTTATTTTTCATTTTTTTTTTTTTTATTTTTTTTAGTATTTTTTTTTATAAAAATTTTTTATTTTTTTTAAATTTTTTTATTTTTTTTTTTTATTTTTATTTTTTTTTTAAATTTTTTTTTTTTTATATTTTTTTTTTTAATTTTTTTATTTTTTATTCTAAATTTTTTAAAATATTTATTTTTTTCGGTCTTTATAATTTTTAAATTTTATTTTATTTTTTTTATATTAAATTTTTTTTTTTTTTTTAAATTTCCGGGGTTTTTTTTTTTTAAATTTTTTTTATTTTTTTTTTTTTTTAAATTTTTTTCCTTTTTATTTTTTCTAAATTTTTTTAATTTTTTTTTTTTTTTTTTTTTTAATTTTATATATTTTTTTTTAAAAATAGTGGTTTTGAAATACCACCAAAATCATTTGGCTACAGCGTCGCATGACCGTTTAATTACTAGTTAAAGTAACGCAGTGCTGAATAGCAAAAAAATTGCCTATTTCGGTTAAAAGGGGTAAAAAATTTCCAGTGGTTAAGAGGGGGGAGGGGTTTGGAGGGGTAGTGGGTCAACTCAGCCACTTATTTTTTTTTCCGCCCACTGCGAGTGTAAACTACGCCTAAAGGAGAGATTTTTTTTTTTAAATTTTTTTTTATTAGATATAGCTTACATTTGACAGGAGGAGAGAGCATTAGCGACAAGGAGGTGAGCTTATTTGTCTGATGCTTCTCCTTTCACTGAACAATCACTTATTTGATGGAGGAAACCTTAAAGTGAAAGTGAAACTTTTTAGAGAATGATTATTATTTTTTTTATCTCTTTGCTAGATTTTTTTGTGCTTATATTTTTTTTAAATTCAAAAATTTTAGGACCCCGCATTCACTAGATCCGCTAATCCCCGGACCCTGCATTCATTATATTTTTTCTCCCCGGACCCCGCATTCACTATATCCGCTCTCCCCGGGCCCCGCATTTTTATTTTATTAATTTCTAAAAATTAATTATTTTTATTTTTTTAGATCCGCTCTCACCGGACCCCGCATTCAATATATTTTCTCCCCGGACCCCGCATTTAACTATATCCGCTTCCCCGGGCCCCGCATTCACTATATCCGGTTTCCCCGGACCCCGCATTCACTATATCCGCTTAATCACCCGGACCCCGCATTTTATTTTTATCCGCTTTCCCCGGACCTTTTTTCATATTTAAATTCTCCACGGATTTTTTTCACTATATTTTTTTTTTTTCTCCCCGGACCCCGCATTTTTTTATATTTAATCTTTTTATTTTTTTATGATTTTTTTTATTTTTCATTTATATTTTTTTTTTTATTTTTATACCCCGCATTTTTTATATTTATATATTTTTTATTATTTATATTTTTTTTTTTTTAGCTTCATAATTTTTTTTTTTTATTACTATATTATTTTTAGTTTATAATTTATTTTTTTTTTTATATCCGCTTATTTTTTAATTTTTTGACCCCGCATTTTTTATATTTCTCCCCGGACCCCGCATTCACTATTTTTCCTTTCTTTATACCCCGCATTTTTATATTTATTTATATTTTTTTAATTAATTTTTTATTTTACTATATTTATATTTTTATTTTTTTTTTTTATTATATTTCTCCCCGGACCCCGCATTCACTATATCCGCTTCCCCGGACCCCGCATTCACTATATCCGCTCTAACCCCGCATTCAATATATTTTAATCCCCGGACCCCGCATTACTATATCCGCTCTATACCCCGCATTTTACTATATTAAAATATCTTTTATTTTTTTATTCACTATTATTTTTCTCCCCGGATATTGCATTTTTTATTTTTTTATTTACCCCGCATTCACTATATTATATTTTTTACCCCGCATTCACTATATTATTTCTCCCCCCGGATTTATTTACTATATCCGCTTATTTTTTTTATTCACTATATCTATTCTCCCCGGACCCCGCATTCACTATTTATTAATTCCCCGGACCCCGCATTCACTATATTATGCTCTTATTTTTTTACACAGAACATGGAAATGCAATTATTGTAGTAAGTATAGCTATAAATCCCTTTCCTCATCAGCAGTATAGAGCAGTCTTGTGACTTCTATCACAGAGCACTGATTAAAGCTTGTAGGAGAAGTTTTTCATTTTGCTCTAAGAGGATGCAGAACCCCTGACCCTCTGTCTGGACAGTGCTGATTGGCCCTGTGCTGATCACATGGATCCTCCCAAGAAAAAAAAAAAAACTTCTCTAGCAATACACACCAACCTGAGCATGTGCAGAGTGTCTCCACATGATATGTCTTATCAGGAGATAAGAGAAGGGGGACACTGGAAGAAGGGGAGGATCAGAGAACACAGGATCAAACAGCGGTTTTACACCTTGTGGAGGATTGACCTCCTTAGGTCCCACAGTGAGTATAACAAGCATGCTTTCCTGCACCTACAGACTGATTGTACTGTTGGGGGTTCAGGAACACTGGTGAGGTGTCAGCCTCCAGCAATGGACTCATCATCTGTATATAGACTGGAAGAGGGAGGAGCAGGACTGGCAGCTCATAAGAGCGTGTGCCATGCTGATAGGAGGAAAGAGCAGAGTGCTGGTGCTCTCTCAGTATCCAGTCCACAGGCTGGGGACATAGACAGTTTTTTGGGTCATCTGCCTGTTGTGTGTTATGTGGCAGAGCTGTGTAAATCTCAGGACTGGATGGACAAAAATACAAATCACCTCCCACGAAAAAAAATCAGTGTGAATGAGGAAACTACCCCATTATGGCCACTAGATGGCACTGAGTGTCCTAGGAAATCTGTATGCTCCTCATCTCCATCTAGTGGCCTAATATGGCATTTCCTGGGCTTCTGGATCACGATAGGCAGCTTTTTTTTTCTCTAGAAAATTCTGATTTCACCTTTTTTTTCATCCTTTGTTCCATCTCAGTACTGCTGATCTCCTACAGCCGCTTTGCAGCCACTTCCTGTCTAC
>CATNWA010006758.1:327500-335000 GCA_951230385.1 Staurois parvus | reverse complement strand
AGAATTGTGCGTAGAATACTTTCTAGACAACAATTCAGTATCGTGTGCCGTGTTCCGTGTTCCGTGTGCCGTGTGTCATGTAACCTTTCTGACATCCCTTAAAGTCACATTTCATGTTTTACCTCCCTGTACCTGAGCAGGGCGTAGTACCCTCCTTCCACCGCTAGAGGGCCCAAGTTGCTCTTTTTTTTTTTTTACCTCCCAGCTGTCCCCCTCGGGAGATTGACAGCCCCTCACTTGCGTTGCTACAGAGATATGTAAATGAAAAGGGCAATGGGGGTCTGTGATTGGCCCTGGAAGGGATCCCCACACCTAACCAGGCGTGGCCAGGCACGTTGCCTTGTTAAAGGGCAGAGTTGCAGCTTTGATCCCCTCAGTGTAGAGGCTTTGGCTGTGCAGAAGCCTGCAGCCTGGCAGAGGGAGGGAGGGAAGTACTGAGCACAGACAGAGCAGAGCCTGTCCTGAGAGAGCAGAGCATGCAAGCACCCTGTGATCAATGCACTGCACACACAGCCAGAGGACCCAGCTGCTGCAGAACCTCGCCGCAAACTCCCTGACACCCCGTCTGCTGGAAGACCACTCTGCTCGGCCTCTTTGAAAACTCAAAAAAAAAAAAAAAGGACTGCCTGGTAACCTCAACACAAAACTGCCTGAGACCCCCCAGCAAATCAAGGAGGACTCCAACTGCAAACTCCAGGCGGCTGCGAGGGGACTCAGTTCCTGCAAAGTCCTTGAAGACTGGGCACTTGCAGCCTGCAGACCCCCTTACGTGGACCCCCTGAAAGACTGACAGAGAGGGTCTGAGAAGCGGTGTCAGCCCAGGACCCCCCTGCTGCTCGCTGGTGACATCTCACAAGGAACAAGCTCGTCCTCCTGCAGGCTGCTGTGTGCAGACCCACCAGCAAGGGGGCGTGGAGCTCCTAAATTGTAGCCCCCTGTAGTGACAGTGACATCTCTTATATGGACTGAGATGGCCTCTGATCTGGCTATGAGTGCAGACTTGCCCAACAGCCCTCTCGCCATCGAGTATGTCAACGACTTTGATCTGATGAAATTTGAGGTGAAGAAGGAACCCCCAGAAGCCGACCGATTCTGCCACCGCCTGCCACCCGGATCCCTGTCTTCTACTCCGATTAGCACCCCCTGTTCCTCTGTGCCGTCTTCCCCCAGCTTCTGCGCCCCCAGTCCCGGGGCACAGCCCAACGTGAACCCCAACAACCCCAACACAGCCAACAAGCCGCAGCTGGAGGACCTTTACTGGATGTCCAACTACCAGCACCACATCAACCCTGAAGCCCTCAACCTCACCCCAGAGGATGCCGTGGAGGCACTGATAGGCAACCCCCATCACCACCATCACCACCACCAGGGCTACGATGGTTTCAGGGGCCAGCAGTACCCCGGGGAGGAAATGCCAGCCTCCGGGCACCACCACCAGGTCCACCACCATCACCACCACCACAACCACCACCTCAGGCTGGAGGAGAGGTTCTCGGATGAGCAGCTGGTCAGCATGTCTGTGCGGGAACTCAACAGGCAGCTGAGGGGCTTTAGCAAGGAGGAGGTGATCCGCCTCAAGCAGAAGAGAAGGACCCTGAAGAACCGGGGCTATGCCCAGTCCTGCAGGTACAAGAGGGTGCAGCAGCGGCACATCCTAGAGACAGAGAAATGCCAGCTGCAGAACCAGGTAGAGCAACTCAAGCAAGAGGTCTCCAGGTTGGCCAAGGAGAGGGATCTGTACAAGGACAAGTATGAGAAACTGGCCAGCAGGAGCTTCACCGCCAGGGAGTCCCCACAACAACCGTCCAACCCAGGGAAAGCAGCACCTGACTTCTTCATCTGACCCACCTCACGCCCTCCATCTTGCACCACCCCACCTGTATATACAAAGACCCTGCAGGTAAAAAAAAAAAAAGATTCATAGTCACAATGTAAAAAAACCGCATTCTCTCCCGAATCTGTCCACCAACCATAAGACATTGCCTCCACCCCACCAGTGTGACTGAAGGAAGACCATTCATGGGGTTTTTTTTGGGGGTTTTTTTCCTTTTTTTGAGCTTTTCAGGCTCCCAATCACCAATTTAATTCATGTCTTACAGTGACTTGTGTATATATATATATATATATATATATATATATATATAAATATATATTAAAAAAAATGACGGTGAACAAATCATGGACTTTTTTTTAGGGGGGAAGGGGAGATGTTCCTCTCTGTTAGGACTGCTTATTGAGCCAGAACTTCAAAGTCTTAATGAATTAGCAGTTCCCGGATTGGCATTGAGAAAACAGAGCAATACGAGAGACAGCCATGAACACACACACACAAAAAAAAAAAAAAGAAGACCACAAATGATTTTCTCTGGGACTGACGGAAGTCACCTCCGGGACTGAAGGGACGTAGAAAACATCTTACAGGAGCTGAACAAAACTGTGCAATTCATTTGGGTATTAAAAATAGGACTTTTTAGCAATCCTGCATGCAGGTCATGTATGGTAAACCCAAGGTACCCTTTTCTACTAGAACTACAATGAAGCATGTTGTAGATTGTTTTATCTTGTATTATTTTATTTTATTTTTCCTTTTCATTTACGGCTTGTTTACTCAATTTTATGAACCTCTTTTTTTTTTTGCTGAGAGAACAAAAAATATGTGTGCATCTTGTTAAGTGACCCAAACACTGAAGAGTCTTAACTTCCCCTGGACTTCTCTTGCGTTTAAAAACCACTTGAAAAAAAAAAAAAAGACACTACAAATATAATTTTTTTTTTCCTGAGAAAAAAAAAAAAAAAAAAAGGGACGAGTGTCTGAATTTTTACTCCATTTCTACCCCTTTTTCCCCTTGTCTATATTTTATTATTTAAATTGAACCTGAGCCAGATGAAATATATTATTTAAGGTGTCCATCTGTACATAATTGTAGGATTTAGTTCCTTTTAATGCTTTTTATTTATGAGCCTATATTTTGCTTGGTGACTTAAATAACTATTTAAAAAAAAAATAAATAAAAAAAAAAAAAAAAACATAAAATGCAGAAGAAAAAAAAAAAAAAAAGAAACAAAAAAGTCTTAACATTTGTATGGAAAAGCATGCAAATACTATTTAAATAAGTAAATTAATGTCAATGAGTTGGAATCCTAATGCACTATATAAAGGAATCAATGGGATACATACATTGTTGTTTTATAGAGATTTAAATAAATTATCTATGCTCTTACAATGTTCAATAATAAACATACATTCTAAGATGCCCTCATGGGGTAATATAGTAATATATAAAATGAAATATTGGCTGCTTTTTTTTCCTATGCACCGGTCTTATTTATTAATTTACCCTTGGGAAACAAATGTTATTTAAATTCTTATGCTATTGCAAAATATTTCTGCTAAAAAAATGAGAATAAAAGTCAATTTGCAAAAAAAAAAAAAAAAATACTAAAAAATGTTTATGTGAAGCAAACCACAACGAAGATCATTATAAAATCAATTCACCGAAGTAGTGTGTTTCAGCCACTGTTTCCTCCATCAATTTTTAGGATTTTCTGCTGGATAATTGAGCCATGAATCGTGCATTTAGAGACCTAAGTTGTGATGACTTCATTTTTTTTTTTTTATGTCGCATCTTACAAAAAAAAAAATCCATTTAGTCCAGATTTTTTTTTTTTTTTGTATAAACTGCTCTACAACCAGGTATTACTGTGGAAGTGTACGACATAAAAGAATAAAATAATAAGAAAAGTCCTAAAAATTTATTCTGATTTTCCTCTGATTTTTATGAATGTCTAAATTGTGTTGGATGGCAGTGCAGAACTTTCTTGCATCTCATCTACTTCCAGACATTAAATAAACCTATTTCGATTCTCTGAAATTTAATGGCATTTAAATGTATTTTATTTTGTAGCAAAATTGAGTTTTTGTTGCGCTCCGGGATAATGTGTGAGAGTGAGTGCTTGAGACCTGCTGAGGGTGCTTATGGTTTTAAAAGATATTTCTTTGATTTTTTTTTTGGTAGAATAAAACTGTTAATTGTTTTATTTATTTTCCTACCAAATGACACAACTAATTCTCTCTAAATAATAAACGTCATTAACAAATATACAGTATACCCATCCAAATGCCATACACATTAATTAAATATTGAGACAATTAAAACAAAATTAAGACAGGAAAATCATTGTCCTTTTCATTACTGAGATACGAGTTTATAAAGAAAACTCTGGTAAACTGCATTTTTTAATTAAAAAAATAAAAAAAAAATATCTGCCTCAAAAGCGATTATAAAGCTCTTGCCCTAAGTTGCTTAGATCTCAGCTAGTAAATGTAACAGATAATATTTAATTCAGTCACCGGGAACATCAAAAAGTGTAACTTTCGGTCTTGTGGCTAACAAATGTCGATTGCAAATACACAAACAATAATAATTTTAAAAAAAAAAAAGTACATTTATTTAAGTGTATTGATAAGTAGATTCAGTCTGTTTCCAAATAAAATAACTAACAAGGAAAAAAAAAAAAAACACACAATCAAGAATCAAGCTTAGAAACACTGTGTATCAAAATGATATAATATATAAAATAATTAGCCTTGAAAAAAAAATAATAGATGGCCTTTTACAGATTGTAATGTGACGGCCATGTTATTTATTTATCAAAGGGGAATTTTAATAATTATTTTATTATATGATCCTGGCAGTGGGTGGGGTTGGGGGATAGATATTGCCTAGGCACACTTTGTCAAACTTTTATTGGACTGAATAGTTTTACTATCTAAGAGATCATCTTTATCAGGCGTGAATATTCTATAAATAAATTCTATAAATAAATTCTATAAATCTGCATTTTTTTTTTAATGCTAGTCTGTTACTGAGGCTTTGCTTCGTTTTGCTAATTGTGCTGAATGTGTGCAATGCAAATAATGCAGCTGATTTCATTGGCTTTCCAGGCAGGGAGGACGAGCGCGTGGCGTCTATCGAAGGGTACATTTTCTTTACCGTCATCTTTAACGTTGATCGTCTCATATGTTGCGTTTTCTATGAAGATCATTTAATATGTTGCGTTTTCTACGATCATCATCTAGTATGTTGCGTTTTCTACGATCATCATCTAATATGTTGCGTTTTAAATGAAGATCATTTAATATGTTGCGTTTTCTGCGATGATCATCTAGTATGTTGCGTTTTCTATGAAGATCATCTAATATGTTGCGTTTTCTACGATCATCATCTAATATGTTGCGTTTTCTACGATGATCATCTAATATGTTGCGTTTTCTACGATGATCATCTAATATGTTGCGTTTTCTACGATCATCATCTAATATGTTGCGTTTTCTATGAAGATCATCTAATATGTTGCATTTTCCAATCTGATCCATCAATATGTTGCATTTCTTCATAATTCTGGATGGTTACATATATTCTCCATGTAAAGCTCTCAATCCTTCTAAATTCAGGATTTCACCTTCATTCTTGGAAACTTAGTTACAACTTGCTACCACTATATACTACCGGCTGGGTATCAGGGTGTATATAACATGTATACTCCTGGCTGGGTATCAGGGGTGTATATAACATGTATACTCCTGGCTGGGTATCAGGGTGTATATAACATGTATACTACCAGCTGGGTATCAGGGTGTATATAACATGTATATACTACCAGCTGGGTATCAGGGTGTATATAACATGTATACTACCAGTTGGGTATCAGGGTGTATATAACGTATATACTGTCAGCTGGGTATCAGGGTGTATATAACATGTATACTGCCAGTTGGGTATCGGGGTGTATATAACATATATACTACCGGCTGGGTATGAGGGTGTATATAACATGTATACTACTGGCTGGGTATCAGGGTGTATATAACATGTATACTGCCAGTTGGGTATCGGGGTGTATATAACATGTATACTACTGGCTGGGTATGGGGTGTATATAACATGTATACTACTGGCTGGGTATGAGGGTGTATATAACATGTATACTACCGCTGGGTGTCAGGGTGTATATAACATATATACTTCTGGCTGGGTATTGGGGTGTATATAACATGTATACTACCGGTTGGGTATTGGGGTGTATATAACATATATACTCCGGGCTGGGTATCGGGGTGTATATAACATATATACTCCTGGCTGGGTATCGGGGTGTATATAACATATATACTCCTGGCTGGGTATTGGGGTGTATATAACATATATACTGCCGGCTGGGTATCGGTGTATATAACATATATACTCCTGGCTGGGTATCGGGGTGTATATATAACATGTATACTCCTGGCTGGGTATCAGGGTGTATATAACATGTATACTGCCAGTTGGGTATCAGGGTGTATATAACATATATACTCCTGGCTGGGTATCGGGGTGTATATAACGTATATACTACTGGCTGGGTATTGGGGTGTATATAACATGTATACTACCGGCTGGGTATCAGGGTGTATATAACATGTATACTCCTGGCTGGGTATCAGGGTGTATATAACATATATACTCCTGGATGCGTATCGGGGTGTATATAACATATATACCCTGGCTGGGTATCAGGGTGTATATAACATGTATACTACCGGCTGGGTATCAGGGTGTATATAACATGTATACTGCCAGTTGGGTATCAGGGTGTATATAACATATATACTCCAGGCTGGGTATCGGGTGTATATAACGTAACTACCGGCTGGGTATTGGGGTGTATATAACATATATAATACTCCTGGATGGTATCGGGGTGTATATAACATATATACCCCTGGCAGCTGGGTATCAGGGTGTATATAACATGTATACTACTGGCTGGGTATCGGGTGTATATAACATATATACTCCTGGCTGGGTATCGGGGTGTATATAACATATATACTCCTGGCTGGGTATCAGGGTGTATATAACATATATACTGTCAGCTGGGTATCGGGGTGTATATAACATATATACTCCTGGCTGGGTATCGGGGTGTATATAACATATATACTCCTGGCTGGGTATTGGGGTGTATATAACATGTATACTCCTGGCTGGGTATCGGGGTGTATATAACATATATACTCCTGGCTGGGTATTGGGGTGTATATAACATGTATACTCCTGGCTGGGTATTGGGGTGTATATAACATCTTTCAGATGCTAGTGAGTATTGAATGATCATCTCGCCTTCCTATGCCGGGAATTCATTTCTTTTTCAGTTTGCTGTTCAGCTTTGTGAATATCTCATCCCTCTTCCCCCTCAGAATTGCTGATTTTAGGTGTTTTGCAGCTTTGCCGATGTACTAAACTCAATGGCTGGTCCCCTAGAAGTGTCTTTTTTGGGGGGGTGGGGGGGTTGTTTGCTGAATGTTTTACCTAAATCTTCTGTCTGGTGGAAAATAAAAAAGGAGACAATGGTGAGCTTTGCGTTGCAGTTGATGAAGTGGCGGGCGTCTATTCATCCTGCCGGTGATGCTGGGAAAGTTTTTCGGCGGAGGACCGTCGTGCGCGGGGCGGGGGA